>JALPQI010000506.1:0-312066 GCA_025490895.1 Thaumatotibia leucotreta
CTTTCACAGTGAATATTTTTCTGTACACCATTGTGCAGAATCAATTTACGATTATCAAATTGAATATGTCTTATCAGATATATTAATGGATACTTGAAAAGCAAACATAATTATATCAATTCAAAAAGATGGATTTGCTAATTTCATGGCTGTAAACTGTTCATCGATCGATTTTAAAACCGATGTATAATAGACGTTTAAGTGTGTCCTCTTAGTAAAATGAACAGTCCTTATTTGGTACCTTTTGTAAAAAAAATAGTACCTCTTCCATTTCAAAGCTATATTTGAAATAGTCTGGTCCCGACATTATAACGTTATAATGGCGGACCCAGGTCCTGAATTTTGTCGGTTTATATTGCATTGTTTAGTACTGAATTGGTACTATTTGGTACCTGTTGTAAAAAAAAATTAGTACCTCTTCCATTTCAAAATTATATTTCGAATAGTCTGGTCCCGACATTATAACGTTATAATGGCGGGAAATAGTCTGGTTCAAATGGTCTGGCGGAACCACACTATTTCAAATATAATTTTGAAATGGAAGAGGTACTAATTTTTTTACAAGAGGTACTAAATAGTACTAATTCAGTACTAAATAATGCAATATGAATCGACAGAATATGGACAGAATTCAGGACCTGGTTCCGCCATTATAACGTTATAATGGCGGGACCAAATTATTCGAAATAAAATTATTGAAATGGAAGAGGTACTAATTTTTTTACAACAGGTACCAAATAGTACCAATTCAGTACTAAACAATGCAATATGAATCGACATAATTCAGGACTTGGTTCCGCCATTATAACGTTATAATGGCGGGACCAGGTCCTGAATTCTGTCCATATTCTGTCGATTCATATTGCATTATTTAGTACTGAATTGGTCCTATTTGGTATTGATACCTCTTGTAAAAAAATTAGTACCTCTTCCATTTTAAAATTATTTGTCTGCTTCAAATGATCTGGCGGAACCAGACTATTTCAAATATAATTTTGGAATGAAAGAAGTACAATTTTTTTTACAACAGGTACCAAATAGTACAAATTCAGTAAGTACTAAATAATGCAATATGAATCGACAGAATATGGACAGAATTCAGGACCTGGTCCCACCATTATAACGTTATAATGGCGGGACCAGACTATTTCAAATATAACTTTAAAAGAGGTACTTTTTTTACAAAAGGTACCAAATAGTACCAATTCAGTACTAAATAATGCAATATGAATCGACAGAATTCAGGACCTGGTACCGCCATTATAACGTTATAATGGCGGGACCAGACTGATTGAATATAACTTTAAAATTGAAGAGGTACAAATTATTTTACAACTGGTACCAAATAGTACTAATTCAGTACTAAATAATGCAATATGAATCGATCGAATACAGGATCTGGTCCCGCCATTATAACGGTTACCAAAAATTACATTTAGTTTCGCACGAGGTATCATTGTTATTAATGTTATTATTATTACACAAGGTACATTTATAAATATAACATTATGTTGTGGAAATAAAGTAATTTTCCATAACTAGCTACGGCGGCTTCGCGTGGGCGGAATACTGCTACTAAATATACTATTGTTCATTAATTATGCAGCCCCCGTATTGAATAATTATCTAATCTATCTGATTTTGATAAAAACGTCGAGAGGGTTTCGCAGTAACCATAATAATAGCGGGACCAGATCCTGAATTCGATCAATTCATATTGCATTGTTTTACCTTTTGTGAAAAAATAGTACCTCTTCTATTTCTAAGTTATATTCAAAATTATCTGCCATTTTGAAAAGAGAGTACCTATCTTTGAAGTTTCTATTACCTGCCTTTGAAGTATACATATATGGACTCATTGCCTATTTGAAAAGATCCATTTTAAAAATAAATTTCAAGTGCAATTGATGGCAAACGTACTTGTGAATAAAAAAATAAAAAATATAATATAAATATACACAGTTTTTATAGACGAACTTCATTACCATTGACAATTAAAATTATCACGTATATATTTTATCTACGACGACACTGCCACCAAGTGGATGCCGCAAACTAGGCGGGGACGAGGCAGGCCCAGGCGGAGATGGCAGGACGACCTGGACGCCTTCGCCAACAATTGGCCAGACTTGGCACCGAACCGGGAGCTGTGGAGATCTGAGGGAGAGACATATGCCCAGCATTGGGACACGTCTACAGGCTAGGAAAAAAATCGATCCTGTTTCTGTTCAGGATCAAAAGCTTGTATAGACCCAAAAAAAGTTTTCGTCTAGAAAAGCCGCAAATCGAGATTTAAAATCCCCATACAATTTGTATGAATGTTAAAATAGTACATTTTGACACAAGTGCGAAAAACATGAAATTCGAAACGAGTGGCGATGTTTTAAAACACGACCGATAGGAAGTGTTTTGAATCGACACGAGTTACGAATTTCGTTTTTGCACGTGTCTCCTACGACGTTTTTTAGTACAGATGGCCCTCCGAAGTTTTGGACCTGACGTAAAATGACCCACTAAAATACACCATACACCAAAAAATACACCATCGGTACTAAAAAATATTTTTTCACGCTTAATTTTTTTATGTTAATCGATTCCATTCGTATCTAGTACCAATAGTTTCTTAGGGGTCAACTTATAGTTACATTTACTATGGAAAAAAGTGAAAGTCTAATTACATCATATGTCACGATAATTATACCTCCTATGCTAAATGACAATAATACTGTGTGGAAACATTAGCTACATTCATTATCTCGATTTGCGGTTTTTCTAGCCATACATTTTTTTGGTCTCATACAAGGTTTTGATCCTGAACAGAAACAGGATCGATTGGCATCAAAAAAAGTTTGTTAAAAAGGACAATTTTCTCGCAACCTGTATGATTTTTCCAAAATCAGTAAACGCCAATTTTCATTAATTTAAAATCGAGGAAAGTCTTATAAGACCATTTTCGCATAGCTACTCTGGATGTGGTAGCTGCCCTCACTGACCCAAAAATAATTTCTACCCTGTCTACACCGTGTTTTTATTGATTTCCGTTAAATTAAAGGGAAGCTTATTTAGGTCAAAAATGATCTATTTCTCTAAGAAACTAGTGTCTTAACACTTACTGTTATTGAGTTATTTAAAAAATAAGTTTAATGACTGAACAAGTGTATTGCAACCTTTATTACATCCTAATGTTACTTATTTTGACATGTGCCTTCACAGCAGCCGTCAGTCGCCCGAAATCTTATTTTTAAGGTTCTCTCACACTTACCATTACAATTATTATGTATGAAAACGAAAAAAAAATAGTTTTTTTCGAAATTAACAAAAGGCGATATACCAGGCAACTTCTATAAATGTTCCAAGTAACCTGTCCAATTTAACGGAAATAAATAAAAACACGGTGTATATATTACCTATATATTTATATAAAAAATAATACTTATACTTGCAAATGGAAATATTAGGGGCTTATATACGTAGCGGGTATATATTACCTATATATAAAAAATAATACTTATACTTGCAAATGGAAATATTAGGGGCTTATACACGATGATTCTTAATACGTGATCAGGAGTAGAAAAACATTAAAATTTAGCCAAAATTAAACTTATTCGTCGAGGTCTCACGTTATTTCTTCACTGTTTAATTAATTAAAAGTGTAAACCTAATTAAAACAAATTACCACTTAATAAATGGTCATCCTACAGTATAAAGTTTAACTACGATAAGTCAAGAGCCATCATTATGGCGGGAAATTGGAATTTGACAGATCTTATGTCAATAAAGACTTCTATCTACCTACTCATTATCTTATAAGTGCAACACTGATAACGATGAACAAAATTGATAGGAGATTATGTTAAAGTGCATTACCTAAACTTGGCAAAATCTTGAGCAAGTAAAGCGATTTGTTTTCATACAGTACACTTTATTTAAATAAAAACAATAAAAGTGGATGCCTGACCAACTAAAAAAGCATTATTTTATACATAATTTTAACAAGTGTTCAAAATGTCCACCGTGTTGTTCTTGACACAGATCCGCTCGACTCCTGTGATTGGACTGATTCTCTCGAAATCTTCTTCAGCAAGGAACCTTAAGATTTGTCAATCCAGATCGTCAGGATGATGACGAGGTCGTCCGGGTGCTCGAGCATGTTGTGGCACTGTAAACTGTCTGAAGTCGCGAAGATTTTTGGTGCATGCGGTTTATTAAATTGTGTCCGGGGATCGGAATGTTTGGACGAAGTTCGTGAAATAACTGTTGGGTTCGCCTTGAGCTATTCGTTTGTATTGACAAACGTACAGTATCGTAACGCTCTATGTTTGAGTACGGATGTGGTGGAGGCATGATTTTTGGTAAATAAGTATAATTTTCTCGTTCAATATCCGCGACTGTGACTTTGTTTATTATGCGTATGGCAAAAGTGATTGACAATGTCATGGTTTACTCATAAATTGACAATTGCTAATAAGTTTGTAAAGAAATTACAATACAAACTCCTTCAAACCGATATGGTTGTACAGTGACAAGGGTTTTAGGATAAAATTTAATTCAAAATTAAAACATTATTAAAAAATAAATAAATTTGTTTTCACGTAATTACTACTTTAACGTACTCCCCATCAATTACTGAGTTAGAAAAAATGATTCCTGATCACGGATTAAGAATCATCGTGTATACGTAGCGGGTACGCATTTGCGGGTTGTAACGCACATAGCTTATTTTCTTTCTTGGTATAAACGACGTCAGTGTTCGTTTATTTCTTTTGTTCCCCACTTGAACAAAGCTGAAAACTTAGGAAAAAAAGTGTTAAAAAATCATAATAAATTTACTCAAGAAAGACCAACCGACCTAACGAAATAATAGTAAAGGGTCATTCCAGGTGAAATCAACAAATCGAGTGTGCTGCATGGTTTCTGATTTGAATGAAAAAAATTGAGGATATACTTCATGGTGGCAGAGGTGCTGAACCACCACCAGTTTTCTTTTTTATCTTTTAGTTTCCAAGTTTTGCCCTTTCAAAATTCAGAGTGGGGTCAAATTTCTAATTGTGGAAAAACAGACAACTTTTTTATATAAAAGGTAACGAAATAATTATTACTTTGTCATTATATTTTCAATTGGGTCTTGAGCCAACCCTGGTGCATATCAAATATAATTTTATTCAAAAAAATAAAGTACTTGCCGTGTTCATCTTGTAAAATAAATATAAATGTGTTAGAGCAACTACTTGTAATAGAAAAATATAAATGAAAATTGAGACTTTCGAAAATGCTCATGTTTGACGAGAAAAAAATCAATGTGGAAGATAAAATATTTTTTTTTATTTTAATCATAAATTATAGATGATATCTTCTTTGATTAGATTTCGAAAAAAAAATTGGCTGTTTGCTGTTTTGCCTATTTTCATATACTCATCTAGTGCATTTTTTCTCTTGTTATATTTATGCAGATTACAATATAAATATGACCTTAAACTTTTAAATGCCTATGAATTCAATGAGAAAATATTGAATTAAATCCAGGCGATTGAAATTGACTGTAAAAATTTGAATCATGCCCGTTAATTACCCCAAAAAAAAATTAACCACGTATTTCTAACTGCATTTAGAAAATATAATGACAAAGTAATAATTATTTCGTTACCTCTTATAGAAAAAAAGTTAGGTCTGATTTTGTACAAGTAGGAATTTGACCCCACTCTTAACTTTGAATGGGCAAAACTTGGAAATTAAAAGATAAAAAAGAAAACATTGTGGTGGTTCAGCACTTTTGCTACCATGAAGTATATCCTCAATTTTTTTCTTTCAAATTCAGAAACCTCCTGTTCCTCGCTATAGTGAGGGGAAAAGTTTTGTGTTACACACAAGTGCAAATGTATTTTACTTCTCGTAAGTTAAAACACTTGCTACGCTCAGGTTTCTATTTTAAAACCACTCGCTTCGCTCGTTGTTAAACTATGTAATCCTTTCGCTTGCTCGTGTTTTTGCACTTTGCACCCTTGTACAACAAATAACTATTTCTTTATAGAAGATTGATGATGAGCAGCAGCAGCACAGCATCGTCACAGTGGACAAATTACTGCGATCGCCAACCCTTTTGCCAGCGTGGTGATTATGGGCATTTACCTCCTAATGTCCAATACGCATAGTTAATAGGATCACCTTGTATATTATTCTATCCATTTATCGGCCTGATTAATATGTACACTATACAAAGTTGCAAATTTCTACTTCTAACGGTTAATTACCCAACAAACAAAAACGTCATATAAGTCTTGACTTGTATGACATAAAGTTGGATAGCGGTCTTATTATAGTAATGAAATGACTACTAGGTCCTATAGACGTATTTAATTTAACTTATTAGTCATGTGACGAATATGTCATAATAAACAGATCTTAGCAACGTCGGTAAGACTAAACTATACGACGATATATTAGAGTCTTAGCTAAACGTTTGTACGACAATGCAATAGTCATACTAACGTTATAGTCCATTAAAGGTTTTGAACGGACAAAATTAGGTGTTTGAAAAACCTTTATACGACATTATTATAATCTAGCAGTATACCTGAAATTAGAGTTCGAGGCCAACGAAACTACGACAGATGCGTTATTGTCAAATCTGTCAAAGTCTCTTATGTCATTGTCAAATAAAGTTTTCAGGTTTCCACAACCTTTTTGTTATTTAATAAATTTATTTAAAATAATTCATAATAAAAATATTATACACCTCCGTAATGTTTGTACGCCTTTTTGTTTAATATGGCTGTCACAACTAGGATTTTCTTAAAAACACGTAAATATCTAAAAACTTTTCTTTTCTCACATAGAAATGACAAAATTTTCTTGTAAAGATCTTAAAATGATAAGAGCCAACGTTTCAAAGCCTATTTTAAATAGAAGTTGAATTACCAGTGAACACAAGCGACAGCGTGCCATATTTATTAAAACAGTAGGTATGGTTAAATTACTAAGCCTTATTACGGCTTAAAATTATGGGAAAGAAATTTGGAAATGTAAAATGAAAGCATTTTTTAGGGTTCCGTCGCCAAAAACGGAACCCTTATAGATTCGTCATGTCCGTCTGTCCGTCTGTCACAACCGATTTACTCGGAAACTATAGATGCTACAGTAACGAAATTTGGTAAGGATATGTGTTGTATAAACCGCTACAGGATTATGATACTAAATTGTAAAAAAAAACCATTGGGGTGGGGGTCCTCCATACATGTAACTGAGGGATAGAATTTTTTTTTGAAGTTGTATATAAGCGTGTGGGGTATTAATAGAAAGGTCTTTGAAAATGATATGATAGGTTTATAAATCTTATTTTTATTTAAGCAAATCGTTTTCGAGATATCAGCTCTCAAAGTACTTGATTAAATTATATAGTTTTTGAGGTAGGTTGATTTAACTGTATTTTTTAAATAATAAACTGATAATGGTACGGAACCCTTCGCGCGCGATTCCGACGCTCACTTGGCTGGTTTTTTGTATTTTATTTGTCTTCTTCATCACTTATCCTCCTGAGTGGTAACTTTTTCAAGGTCCCATAGTAAAACTTGGCTGTAATCATGAGTATCTACTACCAGAAAATATGATTTAGTATCATCAAGGCTCGGATACCGGTTAAATTTTCAAACCGTTATCATGTACTTGGCGAAAAACCTTTTCATTTCGGTTTCGTTCGTCAAACCGGTTTATTTTAACCGGTTTTTAGGGGAACGTTATATAATGTTCTTGTTCGATTAACCTGTTCAGAACTTTATAAACCGGTTTATTCAAGGACAAACAAACGCTGATTCATTTGGTTCTGGATTTTTATCGAAACATCTACTGCGGAAAGGACGTGTACCTAATTCGGTTCAGTGCAACAATAAGTTGGAGCGTTAAAAAATATACGAGTATAATGGGTAACTAATTAAGTATCTACTTACGTTTAAGTATTTTGTTGCAATTAAATACATAAAAGTATGTATGTGACATGTGACGTTATATACATTATATTAATACATCAATAGAAAGTATTATACAATCACTCTTTTATGTTCTTAATAAAATTAAGTTGTTTTATTTATCAATTGTAGTTTATCAACTATCTAGTTAGCCTAATATTTCTAACAAACAATAAATTATTTAAATTTTGGATTAATTTATTATACTTGTTCCAGACGTACATAGTCAACCATTTTTTACTGAGGAAGAAGTTTCGGTTTCGGCCGGTTTTGGCTTAAAAATCGTGTTTTGGCCGAAGGTTCGGTTTCGGCTGAACCGAATCTATAGACATCGTACTTTTGAGTCGCGTTCGGTTTACGTCAGGTCCGTCCGTAATAGTGTAATTCTTAACGCGTATTTTCACAATTAAAAAATAGATTGACAGATATATTGGTCCTTTTATTTAAGTATATTGAGGTTGAAACTGCGGAAGGTTATTTATTTATTTCATTAAACGACTTTAGAATTTGTCTTAGTTACGTGCATGTTTCAAGTTTTTAACGAATAGTAATAATCCTTGGTATCTATGATAAAAAATACCAGCTATATGTATAAATTAGGCTTTGGCAGAATCATTTTTATTACCATACTAGAATTCACTATGGAATAACTTAATACGAGCACGTAGCTGGTATTTGTGATCATAAACTTAAGAGCAGGGCTCTTGTCTGTGAAGCAATTTCTATATGGTCCATTCCAGTGCCTTTTCTTTTAGACGCTGATACGACACGACGTCTACTTTTTCTTTCACTTCGTGCCATGTACGCCCTTCTCTGCCTTCCTCTTCCCCTCTACTTCTCCTTCTATTATGGTCTTAATTAATTATATAATTATTCGTGTCGTATATTTAAGGTGTCCACCATCTTCTTTCTTCTGTTGGCGATGATTGACAACAGGTATTTCCAGTAATTGGACAATATAATAAAATGATGGGTGAATGAATGATTTACGAGTAAAGCATTTTTTCAGTATTGACGTATAACGTAATTTTGTTTCAATTGTTGTTTTGATAAAATTTTGTAGTCTGTCAATTTGAATAAGGATTTTTACATATACTGTTTCGATCAATTGTTATGAATACGAACTTCATTATTCATTTAATTTTTTCGATAAAAGTTCTACAATTATTAGTTGATGAAACTACTAATTGTAGAATTGTAAAATAATTGTAGAAGTGTATATGCCTATAGACAACATCATCATCTCAGCCATAAGACGTCCACTGCTGAATATGGGCCTCCCCTCTGGATCTCCACATGTACCGGTTAGATTCGACCTGCATCCAGCGTAGACAATAATAAGCACATTTTCCACAAGATATAACGCATGCAGAATGAAATTGGGTCAGACTTATAACAAGTGAAGAAAAACAACATCCTAAATTAGTACGTATGCATTTGATAATTAATTTGGGAAGTTTTGGGGATTTTCGCATCATTTTCATTAGAAATTATGGCCAATCAAATCGAGCAATGTCGCAAAACTGCATGTGTTTTCCATAGGATAGGACACATTTGATATTATGGCCTAAATCGACAATAATTCAGAATTTCCAGAAGTAGGCAAGATTTGAAACACTGTTTTATAATAATTTCGCATTCTTTTTCTTTTCAATAAATAATATTAAATGCCCTAGTGTGATCTAGCATTTTGGCTAATCCCACTTTTCTGAGAGAGCTCGAATAAAAGAAATTACGTAACACTAAATCACAGAATCGAACACTTCCAAATACAACAACAAAATCGTTAAAAAGATCCTTAAAGCATGGCATCACGAAACTTTAACAAAAAGCAAGCCTACCAACACCGAAAATAAATATAAATAATTATGAAAACCGCAAACATTAAACTACAGTCACCGGGCCAGCCGTTCAAAATTGAGAGAGGTGTCAAACAGGGAGATCCGCTGTCTCCTAAACTTTTCACTAGCACGCTCGAACAAGTGTTTCGCAGCCTGGCAGCCGGTTGGGAGAATAAGGGCATTGTCATCGGCAACAGAAGATTAACAAATCTTCGATTTGCCGATGACATTGTACTTTTTTCATCTTCAGCCCCAGAGCTCCAAGAAATGCTCCAAGATCTCAATTTGGCGAGCCTTCAAGTTGGTCTCAAAATGAACAGAAGCAAAACCCAGATTATGACCAACAGCACCGAACGTAGGGTCGAGGTAGACGGGCAGATAAAAGCATATGTCGACGAGTACCCATATCTAGGCCAATTAGCTTCTTTCAGCCATAGACAAGACAAGAAAGTCGATAGACGGATCCAAAATGCCTGGAAAAGCTTTTGGTCTTTGAAAGAACTTTTAAAGGGTGACCTCCCGTTAAACCTTAAGAGGAGACTCGTCGATATGTGTATTCTACCTGTCCTAACCTACGGTGCCCAAACATGGTCACTGACTGAGGCGCAGAAGACCAGGTTGAAGGTTTGCCAAAGGGCCATAGAACGCAGCATACTAGGTGTGAGGCTGATCGACCGAATGAGAATTCAGTACTGCGTTCCAAAACCGGGGTCACTGATGTCGGAGCCAAGACTGCCAGGCTAAAGTGGGCATGGGCCGGCCACGTCTGCCGCATGCACCCGCAGCGGTGGGCTAAATTAGCAACGGAGTGGGTGCCACAGAATGCGCGGCGACGACGCGGCAGGCCCAGACGGAGAAGGCGGGACGATCTGGATGCATACCTAAACGACTGGCAAGAGATCGCGCTAAACCGGGAGAGTTGGAAGACAAAGGGGGAGGCCTTTGCCCAGCTGTGGGACACTCTGATGGCTTCGTAATAAATATGAAAATGTGACATCGTCATTTGGTCAAAAAGTGTAAAAAACACTACTTTTGCTGTTGTAGCGGATATCACATTGAACGAATTATAGGTAACTTTAATTAAACATTTTTGCATTAGTAAATATTTTTGTCAGAGTACCAATCCGAATGGACTTGGACTAGGATAGATATCAAATTTAATGAGCAAAGGATGTTTGTTTAATAAGTTTTCCTACCTACCTATAGGATAAAGTACCATAAAACTGAAGTTTTACACTATGGATTCAAGGAGTTTTTATCTTGTATGAATCCTTGTTAAAATCGCTATTGAGAGACGTGATTGTTTAAGAGAATAATAATGATATGTAACTTACTAATGATATGTACTTATTAAATATTGTAACACCACCCTACTAGCGACACCCAACGGCAAGTCATGAAGGCGCGCAGGTACGCGCAATGCAAGCGCAAACACTGCGACGATGCCACGAGCTGCACTACTGCAGTACTGTAGTTTCGCCGTCCGCCGCTAGATGGCCCCGTGGTCGAGTTAGATCGCGCTATCGTTTGTCTCCCTGAGAATCATGACCCTCGGCATGCGACCGAGGTTTATTTGAGTAGCAGCAGTAGGGACTACGTCCTAGCACGCTTTGTGACCCAACCTTGGTTTGAGCACTAAAGTGTCTAGTGACTTAGCACTCCCTCACTAGGCATAGGTACATCTACCCCTACCCAAAGTTAGGTTACCTAGATCTAGTGAGTTCGCCTAAGTTGTAACCAGTGTACAATAAACCGGCTCTACTGTTACTCCGCGCCTCTTCTTCTTCACCCCCTCGCCTTCCCGTGCTACAGTGGCGCGCAACGTGGGGCTAGTCTGCGTGACGTCATCGTGGTGCTATAGGATTCTGTGTCATCGTGCTACGGAGCCTGTGACGTCAGTGGCTTGCTACTAGACGTGACGTCATCAACGTGCTACGCCGTTCGCAGAACCGTCGCGCTACGCTACGCTACGCAGACGACCTTTTCTAATGAGCAGGAGAAGTGAAAGGAAGAGCAAGGAAGAAGAATCTGCTTCCGAGTCTGAAACCCATGTTCCTGTGGCGAGATTGAGATTCAGGTGTTATGGCTGTGGTGCTCCCGGTGTGGTCAGATCGCACTGCCCGACGTGCCATGCCAGTAGGAGTCGGAAACCTCAACCGAAGATTGGGTTCTGCTCTGCATAAAGTCTTGGTTACGTAACTGAACACGAAAACCGAACTTTCCGCCTTAACACTAGACGACAGGCTTTTTCCAGCGATGATGTAACAAACAGACTCTGGCTTAGCCACCGATAGTTATTAAGAAATAACGAGAGTGATTGGATCCCGAGACAAAGCGCGCATCGAAACTAACCTCTAACCATTTATGTCTCACTTGTCGGGACGCCTGCGTGGACATAGGGGGAGAGTTGTAACACCACCCTACTAGCGACACCCAACGGCAAGTCATGAAGGCGCGCAGGTACGCGCAATGCAAGCGCAAACACTGCGACGATGCCACGAGCTGCACTACTGCAGTACTGTAGTTTCGCCGTCCGCCGCTAGATGGCCCCGTGGTCGAGTTAGATCGCGCTATCGTTTGTCTCCCTGAGAATCATGACCCTCGGCATGCGACCGAGGTTTATTTGAGTAGCAGCAGTAGGGACTACGACCTAGCACGCTTTGTGACCCAACCTTGGTTTGAGCACTAAAGTGTCTAGACCTTAGTACATCCTCACTAAGCCTAGGTGCGCCTACCCCGTTCGCAAGTTAGGTTGCCTAGACGTAGTGAGTTCGCATAAGTTGTATCTTGTACACAATAAACGGGCTATACTGTTACTCCGCGCCTCTTCTTCTTCACCCCCTCGCCTCCCCGTGCTTCAATATTACATTTAACTTGGTCAAGATTTCATTCCACATTACGTGTCGAGACATAGAACCATGTAATATTGGACCAGCGATATGTTGCATTATTCATATATATTAAAATATTATCTAACCGGGTTACTCACGTATTTAAGTCGATGATTGCTCGACATGTTTCGACCCATTAAGAGGGTCCTCGTCTAGAGCACACTCGGCCAAAACCCGACGCGTACTGCTATCGAATCTTAGTGCGTCGAATCCGAATCCAATACGTCGATAATGTAACCGTACTTGCGAGAGAAAAGTTTATAGTATCGTGTAAAATACAGGAAGCTATCGAGATATGTCGCCATCCCAATTTTAATCGTGGTGGTGGTTGGTCAGTGCCACTTGGTTGGAAAATGGTTTTGGGTATTACGTCAATGGACAGTGTAGACGCCCCGTTATTAGCAAGTGATATAGTGAATGTTGTGTGCAACCCCCTTTATCTTTCCTTGCATCGACCCCGCCACCACCGCCATTTCAAAATAAAATAAAGTCTTCTTTCAGCAAAATATCCTATCTACGATATTTAAGGTACTTCCCCTTCATGTCCCATAACTTTGGGACGCCCTGTATACGTACGGAACGTTTCATAAATTTTACAGAGAAAATGGAAGCCAACTAAAACGTAGTGGTACTTTCAAAAGGAAAATAAATAGAGATTTCCTTTTATTAACAAGAACAACGCCAACCACCGTGGCCTTAGTCACAAATGTTGAAGAAGAAAAGTGTTCATCACGTAAACAAGACAAGGGTTCAGTATCAATATTTGTTATGAAAGTGATTGATTCTGTTGCAATCATAGCACTTATGAGTGCTTGCCCATGGCCAAGTCAATCTATTAAAAAGTCTAAAACCAGCTCTCGTTAGAAATTTGTCTATATCCAAATACTGGACCATATTATTTTCAGATAAAAGTTATTTTAATGTTATAATGTTTAGAAACCTGCACTGTACGTTAACTATCGCCAGTTATTTTCGGAAACTAATTTAAAAATAATTATTTAATTGTGGTGCATATTGACAATATGAAAGGGGTCTTTAATTTTTCGAAGAACCCTAATAGCTGTCATGGCGTATTACATGGTTTTCAACTAACCATTATACGACTTTATGTCTTTACAATGTCGTAAACAGATAATTGTGCGACAAAAGCAAAATGTCGGTCAATTTTAGAATTAAACATACTTTTATTAATAAAAATATGACGATAAAAACTCAAAATTACGAAGGGGCATGAAAATCTAAATAGTATTCACATAGGTATATTATCACAAAACTTCAATTCCCAGTCGAACTAAATGGCATGTGAGCGAGATTGTGTTAGCATGATATGAAAGTTAAATAATGCTAACCATTTATTTCCTTGTAAGTATTTGTTTTGCACCGAAAACTCAAACGAAACTACAAACGCGTGTCACTAACAAAAAAAATAATGAATGAGTCTTACAAGTGTTGTTCTTTGACTCAAATAAAACATTTTAGTTATTCAAAAACACTTGGACGATCACAATACAACAAACAAGTCATTGTAAAGTTATAATGTGACTACTGAGCGATGAAAGTGGTAATTGCATAACATTTTTACGACCTTTGAATGACGTTAACAAAGTCGGCTTATGCCTTCTGTATGACCATTATACGACACTGTAGGTCGTATAACTGGGGCCATTTTCGCGTTTAGTAAACGTTATTATAACGTTAGTGTGACTTAGCTATTCCGATTTTAGGTATTAAGATAACGTTTACTAAACTTTTGAACGACGTTAAATTGTTAGTTGGGTAGTTATGCTGCGGACAGACAGACAGATAGACAGGCAGACAGACAGACAGACGGACGTAGTGAAAGTATAAGGGTTCCTTGTTTACTACGGAACCCTAAAATCTCGTGTCAATTTAAAACATTCCTTTCGGTCATGTTTTCTTTTATCGCCAACCTTTACTTTTTTCACACTTGTATCGTAATGTCATCATTATCATCATATCAGCCGAAAGACGTCCACTGCTGAACATAGGCCTCTCCCAAAGATTGCCACAATGACCGCTCCTGCGTTACCCGCATCCAGCGGACCATGGGGCAAGAAATATTTTTTGTGTTTAGCGGTTAATTCCGAAAACGTTAACTTACAAAAAAAAACTCTCTTTTGTAACCCGAATTTTTCTTTTTTGGTGTGACTGATATGTAGGTATACCTGTACCAAATTGCAAATTTGTTATACTAACGGCCTATGAGCTATGCTGCGGACAGACAGACGGACATGGCGAAACTATAAGGGTTCCTCGTTTACCACGGAACCCTAAAAAGGTTGGAATACATTTTGGGTCTATATCGGGTGGCATAATTTTTTCATTTCAAAAAATTTGTCTCATACCAACTTTACGCCGAAAAATGAATGGCCTAAACATTGTTGCACATATTTTTGTTTTGCCGAAATTGTTGATCCTAACTTGGTTGTTCCTAAATATCGTTTGTCCTAATGATTTTCGCGTCTAATGTATATGTATCGAATAATAATTGTGCAAAATTGTGATGATCCTACTATTTAATGTACTAAAACTAACTACCTTTAAAAAAATATTTTCCTTAAACTTAACCCTCCCTTAAACCACCCAACCCTGTTGTCCAAAGAATTTTAGTCATCAGTACGGATACGGACCTAGGAACCGGTCGACGAAGCCCCGCTGCGCGGGACTTCTATTCCTGATCTAAGGGATAAAAGGTACCTAACGAACTTATCCAGGTTAGAGTAGGGGAGGTACAGATTCATTATTTTCTAATACAGGGGGCTTCGCTCTCCCGTCGCCCCTTTTTCGGGTTTACAAGAATGAGGATGGGTAAACAATTGATTAAAAATACTTAAGTATTTTATAGACTACGCCTTTCACTCCGGCCTATCCTAGAAACCTAACCATTCCAAGTCGGTTTTACCCTGGCTTATTACTTGAACATTATTTTAAACCATTCACCATATTGTTAATATGCTTTTCTCAATGAAATATCGGACATAACAATTGTAGGCGCAAAGAAAATTGACAGTTGAGCAGTAGGAAAAACAATATTAATCACAATGAACATTATGATTCTTAAGCTTTAGGTAATTCGACGTTCGAGTAATCAATATTAGGATAAATATAGTGTAGGTGTTTTAAATCTGTATGCGCAAAATAAAGTAGGCTAAACGAGTATGCCATTTAACACTATGCCAAAAATTCTCGGCCAAAAAATTTTAGGACAATCGACGTTATACAACACGACAGGCACCCCTTATTTTATCTTAAAAATATACTCTTCAGACAAAGTTTCGCTTCAAAGACATTTTTTTGTACACTTGTATGACGATGAACACTGTCACTGGTGTCGAAAGTGTTAAAAGGGATAAATATTTAAAAAAACTGAAATCGACTTGTCTTATTTTTTAATCAGCAGTTGGAATACGACGTATCAAGTCGCTATCTTTCAAATCACACTATTTCCATACAAACTTTCAACTACCTTTTAACCACTTTAGGGTTTAAATTTTATAAAATGGTTTCTTATTTTGTATACAAATAATTATATAATTAACCTTCTGTAAAAATGCCATCTTTCTTGCCCTAGTAATTTACACTAAATTTATAATCTACCTTAGTCTCCTTAAACAAAATCTACACCCCTACTTAACCCTCTCAACCATGAAATTTCCCTACTCTCTGATATATTATTGCTTTTTTCGTATTTTACTTAGTAAATCTCCTACAATGTTTTAGGTATCCAATTGTAAATTTGCATTCCCTTGTTATAAAACACTTTTATAGGGATTATTATAGCTCTAAGTTAAACTTCAACCCAATAAAAATTCTAATCCCCTTTTAACCTTTAAGAAATGATTAAATTACATTTCTTGTACCCTTGTAAAATACCTTATTAATACTAAAGTTTCAAGTTTCTAAATTAAAATAAATTTAGATCCCACCTTTGCACTCTTATCTTACCAGAAAAAACAGCTTATACACGAAGTTTGACATTGTCATTCAAATGAACAATAAGTTGAGTCTCTAATTGTTTACATTTATTTTTACCAATGTGTAAAATACGCAATAGAATGTCGAATTTACAAGAATATGTTTGTAATTTACCATTTTTGAAGTTACCTATGTCACATAAACGTGTACGAGTATTTGCTCGTGCTATGATCAAAACATAGTACCTACCGAAAAAAGCAACATTATTATTAGGTACTTTGTTTGTGCAATATGCAACACGGAAGTTACCTCTTACCTACATGTATCCTAGGTAGCTAATGTTAGCACGAGGTTAAATAAAACATCAAAAATATCAAAATGTATGCAAGGTACCTACATCATTTTTGCGTAAAGGTGCGTTCAAACTAAAAGAGCATTCGCTGTTCTAACCTCCCACTCTACGAAATTCGATCGGTACACAAAACGTGATTGGTTGATTTCGTAGAACGGGCGCTAGAATAGCGAATGCTCTTTTGGTTTAAACGCACCATTACTATTAAGAACAGGAATTCCCTCGGTTCACCAAGGAGCAGTTCATGACAGCCTTCGTTACCCTTCTGCCACTGACGACGACGACTGTGACTGGTCTGGTGACGTGATATGATTAAATCTTGTTATCCACATTGTAATCCACACTCCTTTTTTTTACCTTAGAACAACCTGTATATTAGCAGCTCCTGAGGTAATAAAAAACCGGCCAAGAGCATGTCGGCCCATGCTAGGGTTCCGTAGTTTTCGGATATCTCTGAAAATATTGACTTTAGAAAAAAACTTTGTTTGAAAAACCTTTTTTTTTTCAAAGACCTCTTCAACGATATTCCACACTATAGGATTACAGCAAATAAAAAAATCATTCACACTTCACCAGCTTTTTTCTAATGTTTATTTTACCATTTTGTCGGCATAATTAATATGTATATCTTGTACCAAATTGCAGATTTCTAGTACTAACGGCCACTGAGCTATGCTGCGGACAGACAGACGGACAGAGCAAAACTATAAGGGTTCCTAGTGTACTACGGAACCCTAAAAAGGTACAATAGTATGAAACCTCCTTTAAAGAGTAGCTTACATAAATACTCTACATTTATCCGTTCCCTTAATTCCTTAAGGGTTAAGGGACCTACCATCTAACCTTGGTCTTTGTCAAAAACATGCTCCATAACTTACACAATCAATCAGAAATATCTGCCAAAAGTGAAACACGTGTCGTTAAGGAGTTCCGTTCTGGTCTTTATCAGCAGTACCACCTACTCTACTCACATTACAACGCATAAATGAAAATGCTTGATGTGTAAATGATGATACAGTATCCTAAGGTTTGATGACGTCCCCCGTTTCCTAAGGAAACACCCCACCAGAACTGGTATTTGATAATAACTTACACGACCATCTTCATTGCTTAAAATGCATAACCAGTTACATACATACAAAACACCAAAGTGTTCCGAAGTTCCGTTACAGCCTTCATCGGCAGTTCCACTTCCCTAAGTAAGGAAGTATTACTTCCTTATTGGTTGGGTTGATAAATCTCAAAACGGTTTTATGTTTGCAACAACATCATCATCAACATCATCGTCATCATCAACAACCTATATCAATACACTGCTAGACAAAGGCCTCTCCTATTACTTATGCGTATGGATGCATTAGGAGGTAAATGTAAATCGCCACTTCAATCCCTTTTTCAACTCTTGTGACACCCGCGGGAAGAATTGGGGTGGTGACAAATGTATTCTTACTGCCGTCACCACACGGTATTTGTGTACATAAACTATGTATCAGTAAATACTACTTACTTATATATAAAAAATGTAAAGATTACTTACCACCACTTTACCACTCTTTCATCATCATCATCATCTCAGCCATAAGACGTCCACTGCTGAACATAGGCCTCCTCTCTGGACCTCCACATGTACCGGTTAGATGCGACCTGCATCCAGCGGTACCACTCTTTACGTCCTGCTTAATATAGACTCTGAAACAACCAGTAATATGTCAAACGTTTATCTACCAAAAGTAACATCTCAGAAAATGAGAGAAATTGTCTCAGTTCAGTGGATAAAAATCTAAATGGTACACTCTAAATGTCATACGAATAAATTTAACTGAGGGATCGGAACCGATGTTTACACTCACCACATTATTGTAAGATTTATTTTATTATATTTAAAGTATAATCAACAAGAAGAAAAAATATAGTAATACGTTATAATTATTTTATTCGACACCGCAATGACATCTCTGTTTTTTTCCTTGCTTAGCAACCAAGTCGTAATTGTACCTACAGGGTGTTTTTTATATCATTAGCCATATTGCAATATGTGTTGGGTAAAGGCGTAAAAAAATATTTGGTAAAACAAAAATAATCCATTTTTCATTATCCTTTTTGTTATAGATTTTTTTTTAAATCCCATTATCTAACGAATGTTTGGTCATTATGATCACTTGCTTACTTTGCGTACTGCCCCATCATCTCATAACTGCCAAATCAGATTGGAAAGGGTGTTTGAGTTTGCAACTTTAATTAACCCGCATAAGGTAACTAATTCAATGCGTTATAACGTACGTAACAAGTTTCCTACGCGTGGTGGGGAATGGAGGTGGAGCTTAACTTGCAGGTAAATCCCACGAGACAGCATTATCAGTCTATCGCATACAGTACTAATAATGAGGGTATTTTGAGTTGCGCGCCGATCTGAGGGTAGTTTGACTCGAGCGCGTTCACGCAAGCGCACTCCTTCTTTGTTTACAGAGTGCTGTACAAATGGCACATAGCATCTTGCGATCAGCCGAGCCAGCATAATTTGACCTCAAGAACGGAGTAACTTAAATGTTCTGTCATACAAACGCGTACTGGTTTACCTCAGATACCGATTCTAATGCATTCTCTAAGCAAATTGAATTGTTGATGACGACGTGCAGGTACAGGTAGGTATGCGCTTGGGCAGTTTTAATCAAATAACAATCGTGTGTGCATGTAGTTAGGACATTTTATTCTTTGTTTAGTGCCGATGGTGGGGTGAGTGACGTCGGCTGATCGGTGCTTGTGATGAACTCCTGATTGGCTAAGACTTGACTACTCAAACCTGCTACCCTTTTGTCTGCCATCGAATCGCACGGATTGAAACAAACTTGCCTAGTGACCACAAATTATGTTTTTGCCGGATAAAAAACGGGAAAAAAAACTAAAAAAAAGTGTCACTTTTTTTTTCAAAAATGTCGTGTACTGGTGATCGCGAATGACATATCCAAATTTGGCTAACGATATAACAAACACCCTGTATAGGGCGGCTGGATTTAAAAAATTGCAAATAGGTGAATAGTGGTGCTCGCTTTATATCGTATATAAATATAAGCGTTTTTACTAAACTTCTCAAAAATAATATAAACACTACAAGCTCACTTTATTCCACGGATACATATTAATACCATAGGTACAAATATTTCTCCAGTTGACAAACAAAACTAACAAAAATAACAAATACGTACACGAAATAAAGCTCGTATCTCAGTTCCGATTCAATACTGACGATACGAGGTTGCTAAGAGGAGTGACAGTTTTGGCTAGCAGATATAATTATACAAAAGTGAAAAATGTATACCCAGCTGTGGCCATAAATTTATGCATATTGTCTAATATTCAAATTGTTATTATACACAAGAATAAAGAAAATACAAATAAATAACTAGGAATGTATTGCAATCTACGAATTGAAACTAGTAGGTATACCTTTTGTGTCCGTATTGATAGAGTCCTGTGCCACTCAGCGAATCCTTCAGTATTTAAGTATCAGTAAAGCGTACGTGCCATTTCTAGAAAGAGAATATAAGTATAATATATAAATTATTCTAGTTTCAAACCAAAAACCAATAAGTTACGTTTCCGAACTAATTTATATGCAGTTCAGCTTATTTTGTGTGCCGTAGACGCAGTTTCCATGATACACTTTGTAGTTCGCGAGGATCTGGTTTTTACTGTTATACTGTAAGTATCATCATCAGCATATGTTAGTTCACTGCTGGACGTAGGCCTCTCCTATTAACTATGCGTATAGACGCATTAGGAGGTAAATACCCATAATCGCCACGCTGGGCAAGCGGATTGGCGATCGCAGTAATGTGTCCACTAGGATGACGCTGCTGCCCATCATCAATTTTGTAGAATGGTCAGTGACACTTCAAGCCCTTTGTCGACTCTTACGACACCCGCAGGAGTTGGGGTGGTGACAAATGTATTCTTACTGCCGTCACCACACGACGTACGACTGTAAGTATAACTTATTATAATAAATAAAAAATAATAAAATAATATACATAATATTTTCTTCGGTTACCGCGAGAATTACACATGAAATAAAACTATGAAAACAGTCATCCGCAGACCACGAAACCTGTAAAGTGTTCGAAACGTCGGAAAGAGGTTAAAATTAGTTAATATACACGAATTTATCCTTTTTCATGTTTTTATTTCAAAAATAATTTACTTTCAATATTGAATGTACTGAGAAGATACGGGTACAATACTTTCTTACCAAGAAATCGCGGCCGCAGAAATCGCGGTGGCGATGAGCACAGATTTTATTCCACAAATCAACCATTAAATTAAAGACTCGAATCACTTTGAATATGTATACCTACTAATATAATTACATAACAAACATATTCTATCTTTCTTATTATTATTATAACTAAATTGACATCCTATCGTTTTGACTTATAGCCGTCACATGTGTTTTCAAATGACGTATTTTGTTGCCAGAGTACAGAAAATAAACTCCATTTCACCAAATCGTATCCGTAAACTTTTTTCCTTTTTAATCGTTTTTGCGAATGTAACTTATACGTGTTCGGTAGTATTGAGTTTTATTTTGAATCAGTTGTTATAGTTTTCTTGTGTTCCGTCATAAAAATAACATAAAACTTAAATAAACGATGGGGTTCGAAAGAATTTCTTCGTTCTGATTTTCCCTACTTATTTAAAGACACTTTGAGTACTGGCATCCCTTGACGTGTATGTATATGATTTTATGTCATTTTCAATGTCAAAAAGAGCTGTCAACGGGAGCGATTTGGCGTGCGTCCGACCTCGAGGAGGCGCTCGCGCCATCTGAGTCAAAAGAGAATTTTGACTCGTGTCGCCATTTGTATGGAGAATATACGTAATTTTAAATTAAGGATTAAATTTCTCCGTTGTCTTCATGAGGAAAAATATGAATATGCCCTGATGCACTAATTCAGTTATCTGGCTTTTAAATTAACATGAATATTTTATGCCCGTAAAAGAAAAATATGCATTGCGTCGTGTTCGAAAAATATGCAATTTTTTCATTTTTCGGTACATTTAGAGCCGATTTCTAGGAAATCCATGTAAATATAAAATATAATATCAATTGGAGCCTCTGCACCGGTTCTTTCTGAATAAGGTCATGTAAGAAATGTGTTTGTAGAGTTATATTTACTTAGCAAATTGTTTGTTCGAAAATAGGTCTAAAACGACAAAATCGGGAATCCGACCCTTAAGAGCGCCCTGGAGAAAATAGGCCACCCCGTAGAATACGCGAAGCAGATAGACGCCCGGGCGGGCCGCCCTGGCTGCATCTACTTCGTGCAGCTAGCGGGACCCGCGAGGGACCACGAGAGCATCTACGGGGTTACAGAACTGCTGCACATCAGAGGAGTGAAGGTGGAAGCATGGCGCGGGAAGAAGGGGCCCGCGCAATGCCACAACTGCCAAGGCTTCCGTCACTCTTCACATGGCTGCCACAGGGAGACGGCCTGCGTCAAGTGCGCCGGACCCCACAAGGCGAACCAATGCCCGAGACCGAGGGAGGAAAAGGCCACGTGCAAAAACTGCAGAGGAGACCACCCAGCCAACAGCCGCAACTGCCCAGTCTTCAAGAGGGAGGCCCGAAACTGGAAGGCGGGGAGATCTGCCCTCTCTGCCCCAGCCCCGAGAAGACAGGGCCCCATCACAAGAGCTTCGGTCCCCCAGCCCACGGTGGAAGAGTCGGCGCCAGCAACACTGATGGCACCGGCCAACCCCCCCGCCCAAAGGGGGGAAATGGGGCCACAGCCAGCCAACCAAGCGAGCGGGAAAAAGAACAAAAAAAAAAGAAGAAGAAGGGGCCCTCCGGCGCCCCTCCTACAGCCCAGCCCGCAGCAACACCTGCCGCCAACACCACGCCCACGCTCACAACCCCGCCAGACCTCGCCACAGTATTGGCACAGCTTGCGGCGATGACACAAGCGCTCACGGCCGCCCTACACCTCACCCAGCAAGGAGCTAGATAAGCTGCGTGTGGTTTACTGGAACGCGCAGAGCCTGCGACACAAGCTTGGGCTGCTGCGCGTTTTCTTAAGAAGCCAAGATGTGGACGTGATGCTTATTTCCGAGACATTTCTTCAAGCTGGCGTCGCACTGAAGATCCCCGGATACTTGGTGTATCGCAAAGATGAAACGGAAGCAAACGGAACACCGTACCGGGGCCTAGCAGTGATCATAAAGAGGTCCATCGTACACCAACCGGTGGACTACGAACCCTACGATTCCCTCTATGCCTTGGGAGTCGACCTACAAGTAGCAGGGCAAGACCTGAGACTGTACGCCATCTACAGGCCAAATGGGCCACACAGCGCACTCTCCGCCGATCTGCGCAAGCTCCTGTACCTCCACACCCCGACCATCGTGTCGGGAGCCGAAGAGCCGACACATTATGATGTCGCGCGCGGCTCCGAAGACATCATCGACTTCGTGGTCCACAAAAATGTAACGGCCAGAATGCACCAGGAGGTCCTGCTGGACCTCCCGTCGGACCATCGCCCAGTGCTTCTAGTACTGGAGGCATGGCCCGTGCGAGCACGAGCAGCCAACCCGAGACGCCGAATCTGCTGGGAGAAGTACGCAGATGCCATGGAAGGGAAACCTCAGACCATGGCAGTCTCCACAGCAGAAGAAGTGGAATCAGCAGCCAACAGCATCGCCACCAACATCCGGGACGCGCTGAACACCGCCTCACTCACCATCCCGAACGGCAGGAGGCGCCCCCATTTGCCACGAAGGATCCTGGACCTAATAAAGAGGATGCACGTCACGAGAAGAAGGTGGCAAACGACCAGATGCCCCACCCTGAGAGCTGAACTCAACCTGCTCGTCAAGAGAGTCCAGCAGGAACTCCGAAACCACGCCGCGGAGAGCTGGGAGAACCACATCGCGACCATAGACGGTGATATCTCCTCAATTCACCGCCTATGCCGACAACTTGGCTCGACGCGTGAGTCGATTCACCCACTCAAGGACGCAACAGGAGCGCCCAGGTACAGAGCGAAAGACAGGGCGGACATCTTCGCCAAACACCTGGGAGACCAGTTCCGCCCAAACCCGGCATCGAACCCTGAGCAGCTGGTAGAGGTTGCACAGCATCTGGAGGACTACTTCGCACGCCCAATTACACCGGAGGAGCACCCAATCTTCTTCTCACCCGGCCAAGTGCAAAAAGTCTTAAGAAGCAGCAAACGCAGGAAAGCCCCAGGCCCGGACTCAATCCCCAACGAGGCGCTTCACCACCTGCCACTGCGCTCCACGGTGGCGGTGACCAGCCTCTTCAACGGGATCCTGCGTTCGGGGCACTACCCGGAGAGCTGGAAACTCGGCCGGGTGATCATGATTCCAAAGCCTGGAAAGGACAGAGGAAGACCGGAGAGCTACAGACCCATCACTCTCCTCAGCACACTCTCCAAGGTGTTCGAGCGACTCCTACTAGCTCAACTGAAGCCCTACATAAAACCCAGACCGGAGCAGTTCGGGTTTCGAGACGGCCACTCAACAACACTGCAGCTCACCAAAGCGCTCCACCACATGACTGAGGCCCTCAATATAGGAAGGAGCACACCATAGCTGTCTGTCTTGACATGGAGAAAGCCTTTGACAGGGTGTGGCACGAGGGACTAATCTTCAAACTGTCAAAGGCCGAAGCACCGGAAACCGACACAGAAGCCTCACGCCCCATCCCCCGCCGCATCGTGAAGATTGTGGCCTCCTTCCTTCACGATAGGCGCTTCACAGTCGCCGTGGAGGACGCAGACTCGGATGTACACCGCATACAAGCCGGCGTCCCGCAAGGAAGCGTACTATCACCGGCCTGCTACTCCCTATACACGGATGACTTCCCGGTCGTGGGAGACGTCAGACTCGGGCTCTACGCGGACGACGCGGCTCTCTTCGCCGACTCCATGAACCCCAAGTTCGCCGCGAAGAAGATCCAGAGAACCCTCGACGCACTCCCCGATTGGCTGTCCAGATGGAGACTCTCCGTCAACGTAGGGAAGACGCAGGCCATGATCACCGGACGCACAAACAAGCCGCCGCCTCCGCTTTCCATGCAGAGCCAGACGATCGAATGGAGACCAAAAGTCACCTACTTGGGCGTTACGATCGACCGGCAGCTGACGATGAAGCATCACGTGGACGACGTCATCAAGCGCGTGAAATGCGCCAGAACCCTACTGGGTCCAGTTCTCCGCAGCAAACTCCCCCGCCGCACGAAGCTGGGGATCTACAAGACCTATGTGAGGTCCCGCCTGACGTACGCAGCACCCGCATGGTACGCCTTGACGGCTGAAACTAACAAAAAAAGACTGCGTGCACAAGAAAACCTGGCACTACGCACCGTGGTCAACGCCCCCCGCTTTGTGCGCAACGCTGATATCAGGAACGGGCTGGAGTGGCAGGAACTGGACTCCTTCGTCGGCCACCTCGCGAGAGGAATGTTCGAGCGTGCGGACCGCTCCAACCACCAGCACCTACAGGGCATAGCGCCGCTCCACGCGCGCCCCCCCGACACCAGAAGGCAGCAGCTGCGGAAACTCCCGCGGACGCTGGTACTGCCTGAAACGGAGGAAGACAGCCGTTAATAAAATAAAACGAAACAAAGGAAGCCCCAAAGGACAAGAGGAGCAGTACAGCACCTCAACCGAAACCCACGCCTAAAGGGTATCAATGGACCTGCCCGTTGTTACGGGCAGCGAACACCACACCGCCAAAAATCCACAAATGGATGGGAAGGCTACCCAACCCTCCCCTCATAGGGAGTAGTTGGTTGAAATGCCAACGGAGCCAAGGGGTAGTTTCAATTGAGACAGCGAAGAGATAACATCAAGAGCGAAAACTGCGATTCTAACGGCGAGTTTGAGAGTGTAAAAGTGAATCAGTGTGACGTGTTAAGTGTGTGATTAGTGTTTTAGTTTAGTGTTTGTTCTTTTAATAAGTAATTAAAGTATCAGTTTTAATTAGTGGCTTATTTATACATTTTCTATAGAAAACCCACCCTACGAACGTAACAATACGTTTAAACTTAGAAAACCCTTCGTATCCAAGAAAGAGACGGAAGGCTCGGGCTACAACGGCGACACACGACAAAGCAGGACAGCAGTATTACTTTCGTGTGTTCCTAAGTTCAAATGGACTGTATCGCCGGGTCAAAAGCAGCTGGCTTAGCACATGATTGGTGCGACAGTATGTCGCCGCGAGATAGATCTCCCGTCCTTCACTAGCTTTTTAACAAAAGAGAGACGGATAGACTATCACGCGGTGAGATGCCGTCGCGCCAATCATGTGCTAAGCATACAGAACTATTGCCTTGAAGTTGTTTTTGCATTTTTTTTATGCCAAAGACATAGAAAACTATTTACTACAAGATGTTTTAACAGTTCAGCTATGCTATTCTCTTATTCACATATTCGACGCTGCGTTCGTCAACGAGCTTGACGTCGAGACAGCCTTGTCTAAAATCCTAGCTGTTTTATTTGACATTAGGAATCGAGGTTGTGGGCGAGTTCGTCGCTGTTTTTCGTTAGAGAATACGAAGTTCATACATTAAACGTCAAACTCTCGACGCAGTGTAGTTCCAGCTCACGCCGCATTCGTCGCCGAGCACTAGTGTCGTTTAAAGTACAATAGTGAATACCATTTTTAGGCTCGACGCTGCCGCAGCGCGGACACAGCGCTGACAGCAAGGCGGTTTCTTTAGTGAATAACACTGCAGTCTCTAAGCCGGCGGTATATTCTTGTAGTAAATCAATCATTGTCCACAGGATTCGGATCGCCTACGCAATCCAACGCCACGTTCGAGAGCCTAGCGACGCAGAACACGCTCACCTTCGGCAACTTGGCGCAGCAAACCACTCCTACCCAGCAACCGGCTCCCAGCTTCAACACGTAAGTGTACACATAACGTCGCTATACGCACAAATATTCAAACAAGCTATTATAGGAGTATTCCATGAAAACATCTACTTTTTGTCGCTTACGACTCGCTATGGTAGCTACCCTAATAAAATATGCTAGCTGCTAGGAAACACTGTCATTCTTAAAGCCTTGATATGTTATTATTATGCCGTAACTCAGCTTACTAATTTAATTTCTCAAAAGTATTGAAAAGACAGTGTCGCCTACGACATTTTTCATGGAATGCTCTACTATACTCCTATACTGCTAGGGCCGTTGTGTCATTTAAAAGCAAAATAAAATAAATCCTATCCTCTAGCCGCCCAGAGGCCTATAAATAGGTGTGAAACAAAAGAAATTCTATTCTATTTCCTGGGCGTTTTCACAAACCGTTGTTGAAATCACATTTTTATTTAATTTGGTCAAGTTTAGGCTTATTCGACTCAGAATCACGAGCTAATTCGATTTTGTTAGGAGAAAAAATATGTCCCATACTAGACCAGCATATTTTAGTAACGAGTATAGTTGACATGTTTATTTTCCCCTGTTTAAAATAAATTGAGAATTATTTGTAATTAAAAATAATAATAATTGAATTTTATGTCATAGCATGTTAAAATTATACCTCTTTGTAAAATATTTTTTGACGATCTTAGTATGTATGCATATTTTTGTTAGTTTTAGCAAAAAAAAATGTAATGCTATTGAGAAATAAATATATCTTATCTTATCATAATCGCCATGTTGGGCAAGCGCATTGGTAATGACGCCTTTGTCTAACAGTGGACTGAGGCTGATGATTTGTTTATTTAATCTTTATTGGACAAAAAAAACGAATAGTACAGAAGGCGAACTTAATGCCATAAGGCATTCTCTACCAGTCAACCTTGAGGCGAAGAAGAAAGATTGTAGGATAGGATGATGATATGAGACTAATTTTAATTGCATTTCAGGTCACCATCATTCACCGGTTGGCGCGGCTGATGACAGAACAGAGGTCGCACTGTGCGGTTAAAACAACTATTCTAACAGCACTACTATAGGACTTTGGCAGTGGAAGTGTTAACTGGGCCTACGAATTTCTTATTTAATTTTGTATGATGGAGCATTCCATGAAAACGTCTACTTTTTGTCCGTACGTGACGCTATGGTAGCTACCCTAATAAAATATGTTGGCTGCTAAGAAACACTGTCAACCTTAAAGCCTTTATTATGACCATACTCGGTTACGTCATTTTATTTCTCAAAAGTATTGAAATGACTGTGTCCGTACGTGACGTTTTTATGGAATGTTCCTGATGCAGCCAACTACAATTTTAGAACTATAACTAACGTGAAACTCAAACTTATATAATATTTAGCGAAACGTGTGTGCCGGGCTTTGGTCGCGGGTACTTCATGACGAGGATCCTCTAAAATGGATCGAAACTTTTGAGAAATTTTCGACTTAAATTTCACGTTTCGCTATATATTTAAATAAGTATAATCCACCTGATGATGTAATTAGAACTCCGTAATACAGTATATTTATGGGAGGAATATTTCAATATGTATTTTTGTACTTAATCTGAATCGTAATAAGAATTGTATTCGTCATTATGATACAAAATAATAATTAATATAATACAAATATCAACGGTGTGTTACTAACACCGGGAGTTCTTATTTAACCTTTTTGACGCTACGTCAAATGCAAAACCTGTCACTCGCCACGTCAACAAAATGTCAAAACTGAAATTGAATTTTACGCACATGCGTGTAGGTCTATGTTGCTATGTGGGCCAAGACTTATAAATCGGTCTTTGGCGTTGAACCTGCGGTACTAATATTTCAGCTGTGGGCGTCCAAAAGGATAAACTTTTGAAAGTCATTGACGACAACAGAGAATTGTGCCATTGGGTTCAGAGACAGCTACAGCTGCCAAGTTCGCTAATATAACTTACACGGAACTACGTAAAGTTCAAATTCGCTTGATTAGATGCGATTGATTTTAAGTTCTCCTCCGGTACTGTTTCACTTAGTGCTAATACTATGCCGACCGAAATTATCTGACAGAAATCCTATGCCATGCATGTGTGACTGAAAAGACTACTCATATGTCGGCGATACAGCACTTTTGTCACAAACATTCGTATTTCTATGCCACTGGAATACTAGTAAGAACTTGATTTATGCTAGTGGCATAAGAAATGAAATATATTTATTCAAAGAGCAACATTAATATTACAATGCATATGGGTCCTGAGCTAGGGATCCCTGTGTTACAGGACCCAAAGAACAACTAAATTAGCTGAATACTTTGATCACATATGTATGTCACTGGCATAGGAGTCAAATTTTGTTGAACACAGACGTTGTGTCACCGGCGTGAACATGTCAAGGTTTGGTTGGGCATAATCGATTATTTCATGTAAACCGGAACCGGTTTTGCATTCCCTACTTACTTTCAAAAGGGTAACGACGTTTTGCTAGTGCAAACGTATCAGTGTTAAATGAGTCGGTTAACTTCAAACTCGGGTAAATCCATTTCTGACATTTTGTAATATTTTTGTAATTAAAAAAATTTAAGAAATTGTGTTTGTTTCTATTTTATTGGTTAAGTGTAATTTCGTGTAAGTTAAAATCACAACATTTTATCAAAATCAGGTAAATCCATATGACAGTTTATTTCAAATGAAGGCAAGTTCATTAACCCTTTGAGCCCCAGCGTCATCATATGATGACGGAAGTACATAAGCACTTCAAATGCCTGGGATTCGATGGGTTAAAGCCAATCAGCGAAAGAAGTTTCTTCGATATGGCTGTCAGTCGAAGTCAATTCTGCGTCGTAAATTTTTTCAAATCTTGATAAATCCAGGTATATTCAATCAAAATGATATAAATCCTCACTGCGTTTTTTCAACGATAGATAAATTGCAAACTATCATATCAAATGAAGGTAAATCCAAACAAAATTCATATTTTTTGAAAAGGATAGGTACACTAGTTTAGATGGTTTTTAAGCTGAGTTTGTCGAAAAGGATGGATTTTTTATTGATTTAGCCATAATAAACATAATCTGCCTTTAAAATCACCGAATTATCACTTTTTTTCAATAATCTCTCAAGTGGTTAGAGTGGATTTACCTGAGTTGTAAGTTAACCGACTCAAATGTAAGTCTAAGGCCTGAATAGACGGTCGAGCGGGGCGTCCATCTTAAATAAATTTAAATATAATTATATGCACGTCATATACACGATGTCGAAATCCCTGAGCCGCTCGACGCATAGGGCGCGCAAACCGGTTTTTATTTGTATGAGATTACGATGGATAACCAGTTATTACCGGTTTTTTCATACTTTCCTAAACCGGTTTCGATACACCGCTCGACGCTCGGCTCCTTAGACTAAGAAGTGTAAGAACGTAGATTCAGATGAAGATTAAAATGTAATATTGTATAGTCTGTGCTTATTTAATGACATTTCTGTATACTTAATGTGTATGTAGAATTATTTGTAATAAACGAATCCATTGTAAATTTCTTTTTTTTGTGATCTGATGTCCCTATAGGTAAAAATATGGTGAATCGCACATTTGGTGCTTTGATTGCTTTGCTTATACTATTAGTTTTCTCAAACATGCAATGTAATATTGTCTTTACGTTCCTTAAAATAGATTCGGAAGTATCGCTTTTAGGGCGCAGTAACTCACTGGGATGGAAATGGAATTTCATAACACTTTTCAGGCTTAGGCGTGCAGGGTAACTTTTTTTTTAATTTCGACAACATTGTCATTATTTATTTATATTTCTTTGTATGTTGGAGAAAAGCACTACACATGCCTCGGCGTGAAAACGGATTCCCGACCTCGTTACCTATACAGAGTGTTTTTTTTTTAAGTGGGACCGCCACGTAATGTTGTATGAAAATCCTTGACTGCCCTAGGTCGTAATGACGCATCTACGGCGCGCATCGCCGCAGCGCATTGGCGCACTTACGGAACAGGATGCTTAGCCAAGTTGCCAATCGCTAGCACTTGCTAGCGCATCGTCGTTTTCCCTCTCTGTCACTCCTTCATATTAGTGCGACAAAGAGGGAAAACTACGTTGCGCTAGCAGGCGCTAGCGATTGGCAACTTGGCTAAGCACCCTAGTGTGATGGAAAAATACATACACGCTCTCATCTCAAGTCTTAATTCCATCTCTCCTAACAAACTACACATTTTTCTCACCCACCTTACGGCATTTTCTCTTACTTAACTATCCCGACTTAAATTAAAAGTACCACAAAATCGGCCAGCGTCCAACTTGAAGCCATACTTTCAAACTTCATTCGTTAGTCCCCAGGGGTCTTACAGTTGTATAAGAAACCCAGTTTGTTAGCGAGTTTTCCGAATATTATAATGAAGCATCACGGCCTATTGAATAGGAAAAGTTCTTTGACTAATGGCGGAGTTATTGAAAGTTTCGATCAGGGTTTCCAAGAAGATGTGCATTTATTTGCATACTTCAACTTCGTTTTTATCCGGCTTGAAGAAGGTTCACAATTCCAATCATAATGAATTGTGGGTAGCCTCTATCAAAGCTTATATTATAACGAGTGGAGATAAATTAAAACACGGCAGAAGGGAGAGCTACTTTTTTTCGTACTTGTACTTATCGTAATTTATTTACTATTTCGACTTACCTATCTCACTCTAGGTGAAACGATGACATTCAGTGTCCGTTACCGCGGGCCTGAGCGCGGAGTTGAACGTTGCGTATCAGGGTAAGAGACCGCTCTTAAAACCCTGATCGAGTGAAATGTGTAACCGTAATACGTCACGTGACATAAAATCGTATCACATATTTTTGCGGCCTAAGCAACAAATTTTACAAAAGAGTAAATGCTCCCGAGAGGGGTGCCAACGCCAAAGTGTCCTCGACAAATCGAGATCCGCGCTTTGGTAACGTAGAGGGAAATGGGGACTTAACTCTTTTGTTGCAGCCCCTCTTTCAAATTTGGTGACTTCCTGTCATTCAGAAATCATAATATATTTGCCAATACACAGTGGGGACTAGTATCGCGACCTAATTTAAATAGTTAAATATACCTAGGTACTTACTTTGCAAATTTTTGTCTGCCAAATAAAATTAAGTAGTAATTGCTAACAAGGTGAGAAGTTTTGAGGAATACAATACAATACAATACAATACAATAACTCTTTATTGCACCTCAAAGACAATTACAAAACAAATAATAAAAGTACATGTTAGAAAGAGGTAAACAAAAGGCGGTCTTATCGCTAAAGAGCGATCTCTTCCAGACAACCTTTGGGTAGAGGAGATAAGAAAGTAAAAGTTGATAGTAGGTGGTGCAAAAACTGAGAAAAATAGTCTGATGGATAAGGAATGTAAAAATAAACACAAAATGCAAATACATTATATATATATTATAATAGATACACATAGAAATACATATACATATTATAAAAATACAGATACCTACATCACATAGTGAAACTACGAGAAATAATTAGTTTAAGTCAATTGGAATGAAAGGAGAAAATAAATAAAGAATTCAAAACTAAGGAAGTGACAGATAGTGTTTCTTAAGTAATGATTTGAAGGATGCAATCGATTCGGCACGTCTTAATTCAATAGGGAGTGAATTCCATAGTCGAACAGCTCGAAAGGTGAACGATGAGTTATAAAATTTGGAAGAGGATGGCGGTACAGTCAGAAGCAAGTTTTGTGAGGATCGGAGAGAACTGAGGTAGCTAAAACGCTCCTTAAGATATCGGGGGGTTGCAGGGTTAAAAAGAATATTATAGAGAAGGGAAAGAATGTGGAAGTTACGACGAAAGCGGATAGGGAGCCACTTGAGTTGTGAACGGAAATTGGAAACGTGGTCATATTTGCGTAACCCAAAAATGAACCTTATGCAGAGATTTTGAATACGCTCAAGTTTACTCAGTTGCTCCTCGGTAAGGTCAAGGTAGGATATATCAGCGTAATCAAGAATTGGAAGAAGTAGTGTTTGTGCTAGCGCAGTTTTAGTGGCTATAGGTAGAAAATTACGTAGTCGTCTAAGAGACCCCACCGCAGCGAACATCTTCCTGCTCACCTCACTCACTTGTGGAACCCAAGATAACGAACGGTCGATGATTAAACCTAGGTTTTTTACTTTGTCCGAAAAAGGTACCAGGATCCCATCGAAGAGAATAGGTGGGAGATTGGCGTAGTCAACTTTTGGTATGAACTTATTACTTCCAATGATAATGACTTGCGTCTTAGAAGGATTAACCGTCAGACCATACCTTCGACTCCAGTCAGAAATGCGAACCAGGTCAGCATTCGTGCTGTCAATGACCGAAGGGAGCTCACTTATCCCACCCTGTGAATATATCTGAAGATCATCGGCATAGAGGTGATAACAAGAAGAAAGATTAATGGTGATGGAATTAATGAAGATAGAAAATAATAGAGGGGAGAGCACGCCGCCTTGCGGAACACCGGCCAGAGTGCTACACCAAGAAGAATGTGAAGTATCTACTTTAATTCTTTGCCGACGACCATTGAGGTAGCTATGAAACCAGCCAATCACTGCGCTAGATACGTTAAGAGAGCTTAAGATGGCAAGCAATATATCAAAATCAACAGAATTAAAAGCGTTACTGAAGTCCAGAAGGGTTAAGACAGTTAACTTTCTATTATTCAAGCCTAATCGGATGTCGTCTGTGATTTTGACTAAAGCTGTGGTAGTACTATGGCCAGAACGAAACCCCGACTGAAACTGATTCAGCAGGTTGTTTCTGTTTAAGTATGAGGAATGGGTGTAGAGAATAAATGTTTTGCCAAATTATAAATAAATTATATTCGGGTAAGAATTACCTACACTGGCATATTATTACTTTATTTGTTACTGTGCTTGTCATGAATATATTCTATTTCTGTTTTCTACAATAAGTACCCAAGGTACTTATTACAGAAATAGTATAAAAGGTAGGTACTGTAGGTACCTACCTAGGTACCTTTTATAAAATTACTTATACTGATGAAAATAAAGCGGAATGCCGATACGAATGCCACAGTCAACCAACCATTTATTACTCTTATTGCAATGTAATTAATGGTCAGTTAAGTGTGTTGGCGATGGTACCCATTTAAATGGATATACTTCGTAGATACCGCTAAAAGTGCTCTGCCTAGCCCAGACGGGAAACGAGAATGCATCAAATATTCAGAGCACTTAATAGGTTTTAAGAGAGATCGCATCGTACCTACAGTCAAAGGCAAAATAAGGTGTAGGTACATAAATGTGCTCAAAAATATGCCCCACTGTACTTTAATTATGTGTAATAAGACTAATAAGAACGTCGCGTCGTAACATATTTTTAAGATCGTTCGATACATATTTTAGCACTTGACTGTACAAGTATCACGTATACAGGGTGAATAATCAAATGCCTTAGAAGTCCGATTTTAATGAAATAATTGAAATAAATAAAATCATGGTGCGGCGTTCTACGACCCAGCGAGCATTCCGTTCCGTCAGGGTGACAACATTTCGCTGCCTCAATATTACATGGTTCTATGTTGCTGTTTTATCTGCTTGAATTTTAAACATTGTCACACTGACACTTAGTCCAGCGGCCCTACCGCGAACTACGAAACCCACAGAACAGAAAACGTGACGAAACCCGACAATTTCGGGGATTTTTCTCAGTCTCTCTTATGACGCCTTCGTTGGTGGGACCGAGACAATTCCCCGAAATTTACGAACTTCGAATCGGTGTCATGGTCTTCGAATCGGTAGCAGGACAGATTACTTCGAAAATATAAGTAACAGAATATTATTAGGGTAGCGATTTGTATCCTAGCCTAGTCATCTTGATGCACCCATATTAAAGCACATTATTATGAACTTTGCTACTTTGCGTTATACATATTAATTTAGCCTTCCCAGAACATGTCTCAGACATCAACGAACAAGTCCGTATTCCCGGAATGAGGCGCATTAGTTGCGAGTTGCGCCTGTAATTAGAAGGGGCGTTGTAAAGCCGCGTTCACAAGGTTCTTATATATTGCCTGTAGGTGTCAACAGTATAAGAATATAAACAGAGATCGGACAAATGGGCATCATTGTTTTCTGCGGACGTGTGTAACTTCAGAAGAGTCACATGTGCGTTATTGGTCCTCTCCATCCATTAAAATAGTACATTACGACAGAAGTACGAAAAACAGGAAAACCGAAACGAGTGGCCATGTTTTCCGAATTTCCTTTCTGCGCGTGTCTCGTACGACGTTTTTTAGTACAGATGGCCCTCCGAAGTCTTGGACCTGACGTAAAATGAGCCACTTCTCGCACTAGAGCCTAAAAAAGGCACCATCTGTACCTACTAAAAAAATGTTTAAGTGATGTAGTCCCTTGCTGTAAAATGAGTGTTATGTAGGAAGGAAAATCGGTTGAGGCCACCAAACTAGCTGTTCTCGAGTTTTCAGCAGGGATTGTACGTGTTGCATTATGTTTTAATTAAAAAAATATATCAGTTGGATTATGCTTGCTGGTACCGTGTTCATCATCTGTCGACACTGCCGTCATGCCGTCATGTTCTTGCTAAGTAGGTATCTACATTTATCCTACTGCGGAAGTGACGAGTAGCACAATACAAATGGAACCATCTTAATCATTGGCTTATGGTGGCTACCAGGTATCGTCAATTCGAATAATTTCTTAGAGTTTAACACGTTCAATGCGATAGGGGGTCTTTCGACCCCTTACAAATATGGTTAATTACATAGATATTGAAAGGTTAATTACGAGTTAAGCTGATTGCCGCAGCGAAGGTGTTAAGAATAGGTAAGGACTATAAAAACTAAACTCTATCTTACTTAAGCTATCGTGCAAATATATAATAATAATTGCTGAATGAAGTACTGAAAACTGATATATGATAGGTATTAAAGAGCGTATAAGATCTCTAGTTTTGAGTAGGTAGGTAGGTAAATACCTATTACTATTAAAAATTCAAATATAAACTGCTGTTGCTGTTTACTTATTATAAAAAATATCTTACTTGCAATTAAAAGATTTAACGATCCATGTCGAAGCTGGAGGTTCCGGGTTCATAATCCCGGCGAGGGCATTATTTAATTGTGTATTTATTTATCACAAATATTTGTTCCTTGGTTGTGGCTGTATATGTATTTAATTAAGTGTCTGTAAAGTTACACTGGGACATAGTCGGGCTATGCGAAGTCCGTAGAGAAGGGGAGGACACCGTAACCCTGAAGTCCGGTAACTTGCTCTACCACCGGGAGGGCGACCAACAGTCCCAAGGTGGTGTCGGGTTTCTCGTCCACAGGTCCCTCGTAAACAACATAATAACCATCGAAAGTGTGTCGAGCAGGGTGGTATACCTGGTACTCAGAATATCCAAAAGATATTCGCTAAAGGTCATTCAGGTATATGCACCGACCTCGTCACACTCCGATGATGAAGTAGAAGTTATGTATGAGGACATAAGTAAGGCCATACATACTTCTAAAACCTACTTCACTGTTGTTATGGGGGACTTCAATGCAAAGTTGGGCAAGAAAAGCGGTGATGAGTTGAGAGTGGGGCAATTTGGCTATGGACAACGGAACCATAGGGGACAGAGGCTGGCCGACTTTTTGGAGAAAGAGGGACTCTTTATGATGAACTCTTTCTTCCAGAAGCCGCCTCAAAGGAAATGGACCTGGTTGAGTCCCGATGGTTCCACGAGAAATGAGATAGACTTCATCATGACCGACAGGAAACGTATATTCAGTGATGTGTCTGTGATCAACAGGGTGAAAACCGGTAGCGATCATCGAATCGTCAGGGGCTCACTGAATATCAATGTTAAACTTGAAAGGTCCAGCCTGAAGAAGTCTACGCTCCGTCCCACTCGAGCCCATATCCAAAACCCCGAAAGCTTTCAACTTGAGCTCCCGCTTTGCTTGCCTTGAGGACTTGGCATCAGTGGACGAGATCAACGACGGGCTAGTACAAACTGTCCATATGGTAGGGTCTAAATTTTTTAGACCGCGCCGTAAAGATAGACCTCAAAAACTGACCGTTCAAACTTTAAACCTCATGGCTGAACGACGCTCGCTACAGCTGCAATCTTCGGATGACGCGGAGTCATATAGGCAGCTCAATAGACGCATATCCAAGTCCTTGCGACATGACGTGCGTCTCTTTAATACTAACCGTGTTAAAGAGACAATCGAGCGAAACCAAGGCTCCAAAGTGTTTGCAAAGGACAAGTCTATTGGGCAAAGCCAGCTGACAAAGCTGAAACGGGGAGATGGCAGCATAGCGTCAACAAAAGCAGAGGTTTTAGGTGAGATCGAGAGGTTCTATGGACAGTTATATACTTCGGTCGCAAAGCCCGTTGACAGTTTGGTAGGAGATCCAAGAGCCAAGCTGTCCCGACACTACACCGAGGATATCCCGGACATCAGTCTGTACGAGATTAGGATGGCCCTGAAGCAGCTTAAAAACAACAAGGCGCCGGGCGATGACGGAATCACTTCAGAGCTTCTGAGAGCGGGTGGTACACCGCGGTTCTTAAAGTCCTCCAGAAGCTCTTTAATTCCGTCTTGTCCGAGGGTAAAACGCCTGAAGCATGGAACCGAGGCGAGGTGGTGCTGTTTTTCAAAAAAGGTGATAACAGCCTTTTGAAGAACTATAGACCCATCACGCTTCTGAGTCATGTTTATAAACTGTTTTCAAGGGTCATCACGAACCGTCTCGAATACAGACTTGATGACTTCCAGCCTCCCGAACAAGCTGGATTCCGAAAAGGCTATAGTACCATAGACCACATACATACGCTGCGACAAGTTATACAGAAGACCGAGGAGTATAACTTGCCATTATGCTTAGCGTTTGTGGACTATGAAAAAGCCTTCGATTCGGTAGAAATATGGGCAGTGCTTGAGTCTCTTCAGCGATGCCACATTGACTATCGGTACATCGAAGTGTTGAAGTGTTTGTATAGCAACGCCACAATGTCGGTCCGAGTACAGGAGCAGACTACGAAGGCTATTCCGTTGCGAAGAGGCGTAAGGCAGGGAGATGTTATATCTCCGAAACTGTTTACTGCCGCAATGGAAGATGCCTTTAAGCTCCTGGAATGGCAAGGACTTGGCATCAATGTGAACGGCGAAAACATCACTCACCTTCGGTTTGCCGACGATATCGTAGTCATGGCAGAGTCGACGGAGGAACACAGCAAAATGCTCAATGACCTTAACCGAGTTTCTCAACGGGTGGGCTTGAAAATGAACATGGATAAGACGAAAGTTATGTCAAATGCCAATGTTGTGCTCACCCCGGTTTCTGTTGAAAACTCGGTACTCGAAGTTGTTGACTCGTACATCTACCTAGGACAAGTAGTCCAATTAGGTAGGTCCAACTTCGAGAAAGAGGTCAACCGCCGAATCCAACTCGGTTGGGCAGCGTTCGGGAAACTACGCGATGTCTTTTCGTCCGACATACCTCAGTGCCTTAAGACGAAAGTCTACAATCAATGTGTCTTACCAGTGATGACTTACGGCGCCGAAACGTGGTCCTTCACCATCGGCCTCATCTCTAAACTCAGAGTCGCTCAAAGAGCTATGGAGAGGGCTATGCTCGGAGTTTCTCTGCGTGATCGAATCAGAAATGAGGAGATCCGTAGGCGAACTAAAGTTACTGACATAGCCCTCCGGATTAGTAAGCTGAAGTGGCAATGGGCAGACCACATTGCACGCAGAGCAGATGGTCGATGGGGTCGAAAAGTGCTCGAGTGGAGACTACGGCTAGGCAAACGCAGGGTAGGACGTCCACCCACAAGATGGACAGACGACCTTATGAAGGTCGCCGGGACACGCTGGATGCAGGTTGCATCTAACCGGTACATGTGGAGGTCCAGAGGGGAGGCCTATGTTCAGCAGTGGACGTCTTATGGCTGAGATGATGATGATGATGATGAAGTGTCTGTAACGGTATGTATATACAGGGTAGAAAGGGACGACGTTCCATCCCGCTACCGACCGAGTCTACCAACCATTACGATGAACTTTCAGTATGGGTCCAACATTGACATATTTAAAAAAATTAACCCCTCATACAAAGTGAGTGATAAGTTAGAGTTCAATAGTATGGAAAAGTCAATTTTCCATGTACGCTTTCGATATTGGTCCCATACTGAAAGTTCATCGTAATGGTTGGTAGACTCGAATCAGTCGGTAGCGGGATGGAACGTCGTCCCTTTCCACCCTGTATATGTAGATATATATTAGAGGTGTGCGCCACGCCGGCGCGGCGGCGCCGCGCCGCGGGACCCACGCCGCCGCCGCCGCCGAGGTTTTCAAAAACCCACGCCGCGACAAAAATTTTACGGAATAAAATCATTTAAATTACGCGCCACGCTGATCATATTGACATTAAACAACAATATGCTTGCGAATATCGACAAGCGGTTCCCTCTGACCCAAAAGATTGTATGCGCAGCATTTCTGGATTGCAGATTTTCAGATATTGATACGCACCTACGAAAAAAATACACTACTTGGGCAGAATTCTTTCCAATTGTACAGATTTATTTACAGAATTCCAAGTCTACACATTCCCAATACTACAGATTTACAAACCTACAGAATCCCAATACTTTAATATTCCAACATTACGGTTGCTCATGTCTACAGATTTTCAATATTACTGATTGATTCCTATGTCTACAGATTCCATATTCTCTAGATTTCACGTCTACTGATTCCCAACTGTAATGCTTTTTTCAACACACTTGTTTGAAAGTCGTAACGTAGGTATTATTGAACCGCTTTTAGGCTTATAATCCTAGGTATTACTAGCTGTGTGTTTTTTCATTATATTATATTCTTCGCATCGTCGATCCCACAGTGTCTGAAGACAAAAGTCTTCAATCAGTGCTTCCTACCCGTCATGACGTACGGAGCCGAAACGTGGACACTGACGGTACGGCTGGTCCACAAGTTCAAGGTCGCTCAACGAGCTATGGAAAGGGCAATGCTCGGCGTCTCTTTGCGGGGTCGAATCAGAAATGAGGTTATCCGGCAGAGAACCAAAGAGATCGACTTAGCCCACCGTGTTAGCAAGCTGAAGTGGCAGTGGGCTGGCCTTATTATCCGTAGAACCGACTGGCTAAACGAGTTCTTGAGTGCAGATCGCGTCTCGGCAAGCGTAGTGTAGGACGCCCTCAGGCAAGGTGCAGCGACGATTTGCGCAGGATGGCTGGCAGGAGCTGGATGCGAGCAGCCAAAGATCGAAAACGGTGGCGTGAAATTGGGGAGGCCTATATCCAGCAGTAGACTGCGATAGGCTGCTGATGATGATGGATGTTTTTTCATTATTTACGTTAAGCCACCATATGAGGTTTAAGGTGGAATGTCACGGTCAGCTAGGCACTACAACGCCAATAGATGGCGTTATAGTGCATAGGTGGCGCGAATTCTACGTATTTTTATATTTTATGTATGATAATAGAAATATTTTTAATAAGTAATATGTTAGCCGCAAATAAACTGCCGTTTCTAATGTGGCCAACTAAATTTCAGGTGAGGTTTAATTTACAAAGTAAGTTTATTTGAATAAATACGAAACGCTGCCGCGGCTGCGCAGTGTGCACACACACATTCAAACCCTTATTCGTTCACGAAACCGATTGCTTATTTCGGAACGTGTATTGAACTTGGATTAGGCTAGTTGGATGACTGTCTGACGCACATTCATTAGGACCAAGGTTCAAATCTCGTAATTTCAATATATTTTTTTCTTTACATTACATGACTTTTATTTTTTTTAATGATACTTTATCTATAATTACATTTTTTTCAGTAATAAATAAATAACCTGTGGCCTACCCCACAAAACTTTACAAGCGTATAATTCTACAAAATTGTATAAATTCGAAAACAAATAATTGTCAATTTTGTACATTTATATGCTTGTAAAGTTTTGTGGTATTGGTCCCTGAACTACCAATAGATATTTCTAGTCACTTTAATTATTAGATTCCTTCCCATTCTAATCACGTGCGGAATACATAGATAAAGAAAACATCAATTTATAAATTCAGTGTTTTATTTACACAATATCATATTATTTTTATTTATTATTCCTATTTTACGTTTTTCTGGTTTTATACATGGATATAGGAAGATTGCTTGACGTTGTGTGTGTTGCTTGGAAGTGATCCGGACGCATCTACACATATTGTGACACCTGCAGTTGGCCCTGGATCTGAAATCAGAATACTCATCGTCAAAATGGTGTATGATGAATTGATGATTACTGGAATAAAAAATACATTTCAGCTTAGTCTAGTTAGGTGGTGGTGAACTTGACTGCGAAGTTAGGGAGGGAACCTGGGTTCAAAACAGGGTTCAGTGAGTATCTACAAAATGGTTATATTTTTAAAAGTTCAAGGCCTGGAACTCATCATCCCTCGGGAAACTAACGTTTCCGGTATTTATGTAAAAAAAAATAGTATTCTTATAATATAATATATATTACTATTTATCTACATGTCAAGTTTCCTTATTCCAATCCGATGAGCAGTTGTTGCGAAAACAATAAACATCGAAATATTTTTGTTATAATAATAGTGGAAATATATAATAAAAAAAACTGTTTGAATACTGGGAGGAAAGATATCCAGCAAGTCAGCCTCTACAGAACTTACCTTTTGATTTCTCCGTAATATACTATCATTTCTCCATGGCTTCGCTTACAAGTTTTTTTCAGGCCCGAGTATCGGTGGTTTTTATAGCCTTTCCGGGACGTTTGTGGCTACATAATATACAAACGTATAATAAATCCTCATGTAAATCACTGCACGCTATGAGATATTTCAAACAATCGTAGGCAATTTAGTGTCAATTCGCATTAAATTTGTAGGTATAAACAAATGGTAAAACGATAAAGTACTGCCGGTGATTTAGAATCCGTGACGTTTGAATTTAGTGTTGCCTTGCCAAATAGGTTTTACGTTCAGTTCCCCGAGACTATCATTTAGTACGCACATCTATTATAAAAACATAAAATGTAAGAAATCCATCCTGTAGTGTAGGTATAAATGCAACTAGTATGTATATGTATATTTTCTATAATAAAAGGTCTTTCGTTTGGCTTTTACGTGGGGATATGGCCTATATGGCAACATTAGCAACGCTTGCGTTTGATATTGTTGAAAAATAAATAACATGCGAAATGCGTTAGGGCAGAGCGGCAACGTAGCATTTTCAGCCAACTGGCAACGTCGCCTTCCAACGCACACATCGAACGTACGATTGGTGTATGACACTGTCGTCGTTCACCCATATATTGACAAATCTTTACTAAAATAAAGTACTAATTTAAGCTATTATTCGACCCTTTATATTACAGAAACATAATTTGCCGCAAACAAATATAAAAATGATTGTCGATTTAAGTGATTTCATTGTAAAACTATGCTCCGTTTACCCATATTTGAATAAATACATTAGTATGAAAAACGAACCACCTTAATGACTGTCTATTAACTGATTCTATTAATTTTAGTGTTTGCAATTGATGATTTTTGTGCTTCTTGAATAAGATTAAGATATTTTTAGAGGGAAAAGGTGGAAGCTTTTAAAAAAATTGGCATTTGAAAAAATTTGCTGTTGCTTTGCACGGCTTAGAAATAGACAACTGCAGCTTCGCCTCATAATACCTACGTAAAATTGGCGAAAACATGGTTTTGTGTTCCCTGTTTCCTCCTCCAAAAATAGACCAATTTGTAACAATTTTTTTTTCATAAGCATTTCTCATGTCGGAATGTTTCCTCTTTTTGGACAGAATACGAAATATTAATTTATGAGTATATTAAACGCATTTAAAATTTTGCTTGCAGTTTTTGTAGGCTTGTAATAATAACGTCAAAGAAAGCAAAATATACAAAAATAGATTTTATATTAAAAAAAAAATCGTTTGTTTATACACCGATGTATGACTAGCAGTGTGGGCGATGATGGTACTATAAAGAGGTTGTAAAGCTGGGTACCTGTAGTATTTGAAATCATCATATATAATCTGCAGTACCTATTTGGATAATTCGTCGTATTGGGAACCTATAGTATTGGGAATCTGTAGTGTTGGGTATTTGTAGCATTTAAAATTCGTATTATTGGGAATATGTACAATCAGGAATGCATACTATTGACAATATTTGAAGTATTATCTCTTATCTGTAGTATCAGGAATCTTTAGTATTGGGAATCTGTAGACGACTCGATCCAGGCCTAGTACCGCGTTTTTCGCGGTAGGGCCGCTGTGCGAGTTAATAAAATATTTTTCGTACACGATAATAATTATGTCAATTTCCGCATAAAATGCAATCTATAACTTTGTTGCATGTTTATTTTTTTAATAATAAACTTGTTCTCTCTAGTTCAATCTAAGTTTTTAATATCTTCTCATCCTTATATGTATGAACGTACAGGGTAATAATTTGACCTTGACGCCGGCGTGGCGCCGCCACGCCGGCAAAATTTTGCGGCGCGCCGCCGCCGGCGATTTCTATGCCGGCGCACACCTCTAATATATATCTATTATATACCTATATTATATCGTCGCTTGGTACCCACATCACAAGCCTAATTAAGCTTACCGTGGGACCAGGCCGATTTGTGTAAGATGTCCCATGATATTTATGTATTTTTTATAAAAAATAACTTTTTCATCATAATACTTGCTTCTAAAGATGGTTAGTGTGAAAATACCCTAGCACGGCGCACCTTGAGCCTCGGATTGAGCAAATTACTCGCGCGACTAATTGCCCAGACCAAAGAATGTACTTGCGGCTAATTGATACTTTTTCACCGCTGTCACGCCCCTGTGGAACTTCGCACGAAAAGGGGTTTTTGCAGCTTTTAGTGATAGCTAAAAAATGCTAATTACCTATAAGCAAGGCAAAAAATATCCGAAACCTATTGGTACAGAAAAATCAGGATATTTTATGTAGTTGTAGATATTAAGTATTATACTACCCAGAGGCCAGGGAAAGGAAATAAAAAGTCATATTTTATTGGTTATTCTCCTTTTAAGGGCTTGTACTGAACACACACTGTCTCTTTTTCAATTAGGTAAAAGAGATAAAATATTTTTCACGTAAAAAAAATAGTACATTACGACACGTGGGGAAAACATGAAATACGAAACGAGTGGCGACGTTTTGTAGATTATTCTTACTTCCATCCGGCAACTATTGCTATACCACTCGTAGTTGATTACTTTGATTAGAATGCAATAATCCTCAAAATAAAGGCTTTGATGAAACATCTATAAAATTGCTAAAAAGCGGCATGCAATTAATTCTATGAAAGTGGGCCCTCGACAGTGTCACGAGAGGGCGAGAAGAGCCCTCCACACTGGCGTGAATGCTCGTTCGTCATTCAATTTAAAATACTGTTTTATTTTACAGCTTAAATTAATAGGCATTTTTCAGAACATCGTGTAGGTATGCGACTATGGCCTATCCCACATAACTTTACAAGCGTACAATTCAACAAAGTTGTATAAATTCCCATACAAGAAGTTGGCAATTTTGTAGAATTTTACGCTTGTAAAGTTTTGTGGTTTTGGCCCCGTCATCTCGCCCCCACGGCCACGGTTAGTATCCATACATGGAATAATAATATTCATTAAATTATTTCAGCTGGAAAGACGAGATGGAGAAGAGCCTTGAAGCATGGGCTGCCGCTGTTATTTACGCGGACTTACTTTCTATTCGGCTCGCTTGCACCAAAGTGCAAGTAGGTTGGGTCGGCAACGCGCATGTGACACCCCTGGGGTTGCAAGCGCCCATAGGCTACGGTGACTGCTTTCCATCAGGCGGGCCGTATGCTTGTTTGCCACCGACGTGGTATAAAAAAAAAAAAAAAAAAGTTACGAGTGGAATGGACAGAAAACAGAAAGTGACATTATATTAGAGTTCAATGAAAGTCCACGTTAATAACGCTAGCACAGTGGCTCCGACTGACATGGTGTTTTATTATGACATTTCCGAAAGCATGGAATTGCATATGTAGTGGTACTGTATGTTTACGACCCCACAGGCATTGTACCTACACATATTTGAATACCTACTGTCATTATTTGCCTATAATAGACCTACTTATTTCCAAAGATATTACGTTAAATGCGGTAGGGGTCTTTCGACCTCTTACAAAGTATGGTTAAAGCTAATTGCCGCAGCGAACGAGGTGTCAATGATATCTTTATGTAGGCGGCTGAACAAAAAATCTGGTGTATCTAACCATAATGTAGGTATGAAATGTACACAGCATATGAAATAATCCTCACAATAAAGTATTTGAATAACGAAATACTTATCTCCGTCATCTGGGCAAGTTTTACTATTTACTACTTATGCTATGCTCAGACAGACTGACATAGCGAAACTTTAAAACTAACTGGTAAAGTGACAGTTACGAATTTCCTTTTTGCACGTGTAGACTAGCGGCCCATGCTGAAAAAAATATGGGTCATTTGAACCACCAGGTGACGTATCTAGAACGATATAAGAGCATAAAATAATAAGATTCAGCACTATGCCGTCACTTGTAAGCTGTCCAACTGACTCCTGGTGAGAATTTAAAAGTACAGGTAGAGTGAGTACATTTTGGTCATATATTTTTGTACGGCGTTCTTACCACCGATAGATCAATGAAAAATAATAAGAAAACGTACAGTGCCGTACAAAAATTGTGCGCCTTGTGAGTATGTTTTTTTTTTTATTTTCCGACAATCACCAGGGTAAATTTGGCCATTTGATTTTGTACGGCATCTGTGTCATACTATTTCAATACTGCTTCTAATCCATTATTCCGCAACGCCGTACAAAAATCATGCGACAAGGGGAAAAAATCGAGGGTTGCAATCCCCTCTCTTTCCGTAGTCCAGGGGGTCATTTGACACAACATGAAATAAATTTATTTTGAAAGTATTTTATGCATAGGTAATATTTTTTCATATGCCGTACATTTTCGTTGGTCCAAAGGGAAAAAAACTGAAAAAATGTAAGGTGATTTTTTTTCATACGGTATTTAGATACTTTGTTTGTACTACTTTTCATAGTCTCTTCGTGATTTTAGGTTCCTAGTTAGTAAATACGTTAAGTATGGGTTTGTATACTATCGATTTATACCAAAATACAGACATGTTGTCACTGATAATTTTCCAAAATATAACATATTTTTGAGATGTACTCATGACACTGAAATGAATAAGTAAAAAATAAATAAATAAATAAAATTGTACTTACAGTTTTTTGAATTATGTAAATGTGTGTTTGAAATCTACCTTTTCACTGGTATTCAAAATAATAATTATAACTTTGTTAATTTCATGTAAATTGACTTGTAACTAGTTTTTTTTTATTTTAGATAACCTAAAGTTTATATTGAAAATTAAATGCGCGTATTTGTTTTGACAGTTGATTAGGGTGATACCGTCGATCTTGTTTCCAATAAACTATGGATGGGTTGTTAATGAAGGCCGGTACGATTTCGATTGGTTTCACGGCGAGGAATGCCCCCAAAAAGTCTGTGACATAACGGAACCGGATGAGGAATCAGGCGAAGAAGATGATGACGTCATAGGTAAATAAATAAATAAATCTTTACATCTTTAATTTGTACATAAGACTTTGATTTTGACAAATACATATTTATGTTTCAGAAAATAATAGAGAAGATAATTCGGACGTCGATGAAGACATTGATTCCGATAACAACTCTGCAACTGATTCTGATACTGAATAAATTAGGCGAAGGAGATGAAGACGTCATAAGTAAATAAATAAATAAATCTTTACATCTTTAATTTGTACGTAAGACTTTGATTTAGACAAACACATATTTATGTTTCAGAAAATAATAGAGAAGATAATTCGGACGTCGATGAAAACATTGATTCCGATAACAACTCTGCAACTGATTCCGATACTGAATAAATTAGGCGAAGAAGATGATGACGTCATCATAGGTAAATAAATAAATAAATCTTTACATCTATGATTTGTACGTAAGACTTTGATTTTGACAAATACATATTTATGTTTCAGAAAATAATAGAGAAGATAATTCGGACGTCGATGAAGACGTTGATTCCGATAACATTTTTATGGATTTTGTCTAAAAATGTATAGGTATATTTTTTTATTATTATCATAAAATATACACGGTGCTCGAGAGCATTCCGAAAGATTTTAATGCTGAATTCCTGAGCATATTTAGAGTACTTAATGTTACATAAAATTACCGGGATTTGGCTTGGTTCCAGAGATAATTAACCTTTTTTCGAAATAAGATTTTCGACGTAACTCGTCATTAAACTTCTTTTTGATTACAATGCTACCACAATGTGTTCGAATATTACCACACCTTTTGCCTGACAATCAAAAAATAAGAACAGACTTGACGAAAAAACCGGTCCCTAACAAAAATCATATAAATTTTAATTTTAACAAATTTTTGTAATGATAAAAAGTATTGGAAATGTTAAAAAGTTTTTTTTTTGTGGAATTTGACATTAGGTCTTATAATATTTTTTGTTTATTTTGATGTCTAGAATGCATGCTTAAAATCTTTCGCAATGCTCGCGAGCACCGTGTGTAGATTTTTCTAAAAATGATTGTTTTATTTATTGAAATCATTACAATGAAACAAATCAATTATATGTACAGTATCAATAATGTTTGAAGTATATATTAAACCAATTTTTTTTTATAATTTACTATATTTATTTTCAAAACTACAATTTATATACATAGATTAAATCTAACTAATTTACTTAACCTAACCTATGAAAATTAGGCGAAGAAGATGATGACGTCAAAAATTATATAAAACTGTTGTTACTGGGATTGACAGTTTCAATTCTTGGATATAATATACACACTGTTTCAGTTTAGTTAGACGGCATAGTGATTTTATCATATTATCAATTGTTCTCTTCAAAGATATGTTAATGCCGTACTGTATCAGATGGCCATAAAGTACCCTTAAAATTGTAGTGTCAATTTCATCAGCCTAAAATATATGGTCTGCATAAAAATGTACGGCATATTTTTTTCCTAATTTATCTATATCAATACTATTTAAAACAAGGGATTAAATGTAAAAAACTGCAATATTGAATTAATCTATAAAATTTAAACTTTTACAATAATTTGCAAAAAGTCAGTTTTTGTATTTCTCTATAATTATTTTTAGAACGGTTTCTTTTGTACGGCAATACTATGTAACAATAGTATTTTACAATATCATGTTAAAAAAAAGTTCCCGTACAGGATCAAGATTTTGATCAGGATTTTTCAGCTCTAAAAATCAAGGATACGATGAAATGAAGATGATTATTGATAATACATTCAAATGAACAAACATTTTTTGACGGCATTATTTTTAATAGTACTTTTGAGTGCTAGATAATGTTTTGGAACCGAAGCCGTACTTTTTCAAATCACCCCCTTGACCACAGAAAGAGAGGGGGTTGTAACCCTCGATTTTTTCCCCTTGTCGCATGATTTTTGTACGGCGTTGCGGAATAATGGATTAGAAGCAGTATTGAAATAGTATGACACAGATGCCGTACAAAATCAAATGGCCAAATTTACCCTGGTGATTGTCGGAAAAAAAAAATCATACTTTGTGGAGCACAATTTTTGTACGGCACTGTGCGTTTTCTTATTATTTTTCATTGATCTATCGGTGGTAAGAATGCCGTACAAAAATATAAATGTACTCACTCTACCTGTACTTTTAAATTCTCACCAGGAGTCAGTTGGACAGCTTACAAGTGACGGCATAGTGCTGAATCTTATTATTTTATGCTCTTATATCGTTCTAGATACGTCACCTAGTGGTTCAAATGACCCATATTGTTTTCAGCATGGGCCGCTAGTCTAGTGTGTCGTACGACGTTTTTATCAGGGATCGGATAACGGATTTTTCTCCATACAAAAGAACGGTTCGAATTCCGTTCTTTTTCGTTCTTCGGTATTAAATATATTTTTTGTTAATGGAGTAATTCAAAAATACGATGTTAATATGTAATTACGTAAAATATTGAAAACTACATAAAAAGTGTAAAACATTTAAAAATATTTAGCTATTTCGAGGTTTTTCTAAAAAATCGGTTCCGACCCCTGGGTTTTAGTACAAGTGACCCTCCGAAGTTTTGGACCTGACGTAAAATGAGCCACTTTTCGCACTAGCGCGTAAAAAAAACGCCACCTGTACTGAAAAATCTTATTTTTCATGCAAGGAAGAGGTCGACTGTGTGGAAAGTGATGACGTTTTATCAACGTCTTGTATTCTTTGAAGCGAATAGTAAAGTATATTGGAAGCCCGCAGTAAAATATCACATGTATTACAAAGAAAATACAGAGATAACAATCAAATATAAAAATACATCGTTTACGAGGGGCCGCACATAGTGTGCCACTAAGAGGGATAGACATAGTCACTTACTACTAAGAAGAAAGTGCCACACAGGCACTTAGTGACGTATTCAACGCATTTGTGAGCATTTCTTTTTTTTTTGGCCACTGCCGCATCTAGCCGTGTCCCACGACTTTGAAAATATTATTTTAATACTTTTTGTTAAGAAACGTCTGTATTAAGTATTTTTTCCTAATAGTGAATTTAATAATTACACAGGATATGTTAAAATAATGTAACAAAAGCCATAACATATATTAAATTTAATTAAAAACCAGACATTCGATTTTTGAAATGTATGAAAAAACCAATGTCCCAGTCTAAATTTTGCTACTTCAAATAAAGATATTTTCATAATGGTCTAAGCAACATATAACGTTTTTTTATTGTGATCTCTGTATCTTCACAGTAAGATTCTTTTTAGAATGGTTTTATACACCTAAAACCGTTAAAAGTAGTAGAAATATATTTTTTAATCGTGTCCCACAAAAAGTTCCACTTAGAAAATTCTTACTTTGTTACCTATTTTAGCAGTGAAATAAAGATAAATACTACCAAAATGTTACTTTTTACGACTGGCAATACCGACATACGTCAATTCAATATGCGGCCATGTTTATTCGGTCAATTGTCATCAAGATCTACTAAAAAACGCACGTGCCTAATTGTTGTGACCAGTTTTGATTTCCTCCTTGTTACTGGATTTACTAGGAAAGCTTAAACTTTTACTTCGTTTTCATTAATGTATCGTTTAATGTATATTGTTATGTACATCATGTAACAAAACAATTGAATATTGTTGCTAAAACAAGCTTTATAAATCATTTTTTAATCTACGACCACGTGTTGTGTTACTTCTTATTTCGTTACTTTCGCGTGGTAACATATCAAAGGAACTTTGAGTAACAATAAAAGGAATTTATTGTAAAGGCTAGTTTTCATTGTTGTATGCAGGGAGAGAAAATGTCAGCACAACCTAAGCTGAGAGCAGCCGAAAAGATGAGGCGATATAGGGAACGATTAAAATTAGAGTTTAATTAGTTATTACATAAATAAATCTAATCGATTCTTTATTTCATCGACCCTGTAAAATATGGATATAATTTTATAGACCTACATTTTCTACGTAATTCTAATGCACATTCTACACGAGGCCTTACATTTCCTCCTTTGTTACCAACAGCATTCTTTGTTACTGTCCCAACATTTTCGGTGTAGTTATTTTAGTATGATTTAAGTTATATTTAATAATACTTAACATATCTGCTACCTTTAAAACAAATAAAAAAATACTTTTACTGCCATCTTTAAGACCTTATTGAACTTTGCTTACTTTATATTAAAATTTAAATATACCGTTCCTACCGGTGAGAGTAACAAAATAAACCTGTTGGTATTAGACTTTTAATGGTTTCCGTATAGTTTAATTAATTATTTCTACATTTTTATATCAATTATGTTCTGCATTTTAATAAAAATATATAATTAAGATGAGGAAGAAGCAAATTTCTATGATTTTTAAACAAAGGAAAGGTAACACAGGAAGAACCAGTATTCTGCTTTGTCACAATATTTATTGATTTTGTACTGATAAAACCTTTTAAAACCTGGTTACTTGCATATCAGAAAATACATAATTTTTACTACATATTCCCGTTGAAAAAGTTTATAAAAATTGATTTTTGTAATTTTGGTCGATTTTAAAATTTAGTGGCCAAAAAAAAAAGAAATGCTCTTGTCTGGCACTTACATTTAGCATCTAATGCACACACACACAAAAAATAGTGGCACAGTGATAAGGACGGACGATTATCGTTCCTTTTCACTTCCACTAGTAAAAAGTTTCATAAGACCATCCCTTTCGTTCTTGCTATTATTATAACGTTGTCAAATCCATATTAATCCTACATTCATGATCGTTTAAGTCTTGTCGTAGTCAATCGATTCACCGGTTAAGTGGTTCGATTCAATTGAACATAGTATCCAATCGCACGATTTGACATTTGAGTCAGTTGACAGTGACGTTTACTAGGTGAGTGAATGATTGTCGATTCTTCATTCACTGACCATGGTCGTGCTTATTGTTTGCATAGTGAAAATAACTGCAATTACTGCAAATTTAATGTAATATCTGCCTCTTGACTTGAATCGAAGAAATTGTTTCTAAAGTGATGTGAAGTGGGGAAAAAACCTGAATGTAGTAATGTGTAAATATATCCGATAAGCTCTGCTTCACAATGCAGTCAACAGTGTCTAGATCTATCTTCTTGTTATGTCTTTACTTTTGGTCGGTGACTCTAGCTTCGGACGAGCCTAAAGAGTTTGTAGTGGACTGCAGTACGTTAAGGTTAGGGCAATACATATGTCCGGATCCGAGTATAGATCAAATAGATCCCGACACGCAGCAGTTTCGAGGTTGTACTCCTGGGAAAGATGTGCCTTCAGAAGGGGAAGCTGAAGGTAGGTGCCGCCAAAAATTATGTGATTATAGACAGTTCAGCCTAGTTTTAACATTAAAGAATAAATAATAAGTATTACATGTTACTTTTTATGATTTTTTTATTATGTTAGTTAATCATAAATTTTGAAATTTTCTTTATTTAACCAAATTTAACAGTTTAGTGGTGAATATGTGTGGGGTTTTGTAAAAATGTCTCACTTTGTTGCTTACCATAAAGGTTATTAGAAATTTAATTTGTATGAAAGTGTAAATAAGCGAACTCATACATATGTGTTAGTTTTTAGTAATATGTCCCACTTTGTCGCTTACCATAAAGACGAGATTTCCTTGTATCTCCATATGAATAAACTGACAAAGTGGCATTATGACAAACAACAAAGTAGGATGTTTTACTAAACTCACTCACATATATGGAACATGTTAATAGGTATTATAGAATATGTTATGAATTATCTTTTTGGGCTAGTATTGTGGAGAATAATAGTAACAGATGTTACAACAATGGATTTTATAAAATTTATGCTCCTTGTTGGGAAAATAATTTCTCTGAGATGGCCAAGCCATAAACATTTTCGGTCCTAGGTCCTGGAGTACCTAGGACTTACACTTATAATCAAAAATGTTTTAAAAGAGTATTAAATTGTATAGTAATAGTAGATTTTAAAATATGACCATTTAGTAAAAACATTGCAGTTTGTCACTTATCATAAGGATAAAATACATATAGCTTCATAAGGATAGACTGGGCTTGTTCTTTATAAAGATCAAAATGTCTAACTGCCACTAAGGCAAGCAACAAAGTTGGATGTTTTTACGAAACCATTCACAAATAATCCTCTACAAAATATTGATTTTATTTTCAGTATTATGCAGAGCTGCCGATGGAATAAGGTGTGAAGGAACCTCAAACTCCACCTTCAAGAGAAAAATGCCCTGCAAATGGACAAACGGATACTCATTAGAGATAGCTTTGCTGCTCTCCGTGTTTCTGGGCATGTTTGGGCTGGACCGGTTCTATCTCGGATATCCGGGCATTGGGCTGGCTAAGTTGTGCACTTTGGGATTCATGTTCTTGGGACAGCTATTGGATATTATTCTGATCGCTGCACAGGTAATTTTTATCCCTTTATATCCAGGTTGATAGATGGTGACAGTTAATTACAGTTAATTGTCAATTTAAAAAAAAAGTCAATAGAGTTCATTATTAAGTTAGCAAATCGTGACTTTTCGGTTGCAAAAGGCTATAGTTCTATTTTTATATATTAATATATAATATTTTTTTTATTTGATAGCTGTATACTGTGTGAATTTTAAGATTCAAATTGAAAACTGAAATAATTTTTTTGGATGCTGAATTGGTATAGATATATTTATGGTTCAGCTATGTTTGACCTCTATGAGATGTGTTATCCTCCATCATACATAATTTTCCAATGAATTTCGAATTCATAGTGTAGGAAATAAAATATAATTTCTTTTGTTTAAGGAGATCTTTTTATAGGCAACTAGGCTAGAGGTTATCATAATGGCAAAATTATGCACTGTACCTAAAACCATGTTTCCATAATAATTCTTATGCAGAGTATCTATCTGACTTGAATTATGGTATGTTGCAGCTTTTGCCCTTTGAAAGTATAAAGTTACATAGCACTTCTAAGGGATAGTGTTCAAATATCAAACAATTGACACTCAAATTGACCCTAATTGAATTTGTTAGTTATGTGGTATAGCACTATCCCAGACATTATGTCTAAGTATGTTAATGTGATTAAAACTCACCGAAATCAGCTTCAAGGAATATTTTTAGGCAAATGTTTCAACACTTAAATCCTATCTTTTCCATTCCACAGGTTGTTGGTCCATCGGATGGCTCAGCATACGTCATCCCATACTACGGAGCAGGTGTCACCGTGATCCGGAGCGATAATGAGACATACCTGCTGCCCCAGACCGACTGGCACAATATCACTTGACAGTGGGGCACTATCTCCTTCGTCGAGGATGAGGATTACGAATGGACATGATTGTGGGAGTTCTATTATGTTGGTTAGATGTTTTTCAGTTCACTGCCATGTGTTTGCGTTCGTACATATTTGTAGTCACTTATACACATTACAATTTTATGTACCGTAAAACCTTACAACTATAGTCATCTAATACAACTATGGTCCACAAGTTCAATAATAAAGCATGAATGGAAATCTTTTATTTTGGTTTTATCTAAGTTTTTAAATATTAATGAGGAGACAACACAACTGTAACAACTGCGTCAATAATATAATAATTACACTAAATCGAAGATATTTGACTAAGTTTTGGGAGCTTTTGGACTATAGTTGGGTAGTTTTACTACTCATTACTAAATCAGTTCACTTAGCACAAATTCACTGTTTTGGCTAGTTTATCAAATCTGTTCCTAACTTTAAGACTTCACAACTTCGGAGGACATTACTAAGACTTGCCAAAAGTTCAATAGATAATTGATGAAAAAAAATTTCGTGCCCTACTTTATAAGGCAAAGGTGAACGAATTATAAAGTAAAACATTATTCGGAAAACTATTTATGATTGATGTTAAACGAAAGATGGTGACACGTCAAGTGACTGGCAATACCTACCTGTGCTAGCTATGTAGATAGATAAAGATGTTTGGAATAAAGAACTCTTATTATTTATTATATCACTGTCCAAATATTAAAAAGTTCTATGTTGCACTTAAAAAGGTTCTAACTTGAGAACAATGTCACACTGACATAGTCCAATAGGCTTAGCACATGATTGATGCGACAATATGTCGCCGCGAGATAGACTTTCCGTCCCTTTTTAATAAAAGATGGAAAATCTATCTCGCGGCGACATACTGACGTACCAATCATGTGCTAAGCATACTTTGATTACCCCAAAAATATGACATAGAACCCTGTAATATTGAAGTGGCGATATATTAAGTATGAGTAGGTATCTAGTTTGATGATGATGAGGTCCTGTGAGAATAACCTAAATAAAATTTATCTGCTAACCATATTTCAATCTGTAAATATATGACATAATTAATTGAAATGCATTGTGTGGCAGAACAGTAGTGTTCAGCCGTTTACATTTCACTTTACAGTACAGTAGAATAACAAGTATTTCCTTGCAAGACTAAATTTTAACACTTTGAGCGCGGGGAACTCCCAAGGGGAGTTCTCCGTGGGAGGTCCATTTTCGCTACAAAGCGGAAACATCACGGGATCGGCTACGAGCGTAGCGCTTAGCACTCGTTCGCAATGAAAATGTTAATAGCATCTGTAAATATTTGCCACTGTCAGATCCACACTCGGCCGCCTCTTCTACTTGCCTCGCGAGGCTGTGTAGTGTCTCGCCCGAGGAAAAAGCATGACGGCGACGGCTGCATGTCTCGGGCGGTGCATGTCCACGTTTTCTTCGCGAGACTGCACGTTCAGTGTGTACTCGACTAAGGACTTAACGCTTTAGTGTTACGTGCTGCGCTCGTAGCCGATACCGTGATTTTTCCGCTTTGTGGCGAAACTGGACCTCCCACAGAGAACTCCCCACGAGAGTTCCCCGCGCTCAAAGTGTTAAAAAACATGCTCTATAATTTTGTGATATAGATAATTAGGAGTAAGTAGACACATTGTAGTATACTTATAGGATTAATCAACATACGATGTGTAAATAGGTCCCTAGTCTGTAATACACAAAGTAAATGTTAAACATTACAATTAATTTTGCATTTTTTTATTTATTTTCATGTGATTACTTGCTGTTATAATACCTCCATAATATTTTATTAAAATAACTCACTGAAAAATGCATGCGCGATTAAAAGTTTAACACTATGAGTTTTCATCATGACATATTGCGAAAGATCTTTCAAATTTCCCTACAATTGTTCTACAGTTATTCATGTATAAAAAAATCTAATTTACGAAATAGTACATTTCGATACAAGTGCAAAATAGTACATTTCCTAACTAGTGCGGGAAAACCTTTTTTCGGCGAGGTTGAAAGCTGGAGCCCGAGTGAAACGAGGGCGACAATCACCCGAGTTAAAAAAAAGTTTCTGCACGTGTAAGGGACGATTTTTTTCATAACAAGTGCGTCAAAAAGAGAAATTACCGCGCGCGAAGCGTGCTCAAAGTTCGTTTTTGCGCACTAGTTAGGAAAAATATGTTTTACTTCTTTCGACATCAAGAATGCATGGGTAAAGTCTGTCGATATACGCAACAACCGTGTATTTTTCGACCAGCTAATATGCAGGGCAAAGTTAACCAAAACAAATAAAACCACGATCTTAATTCAACTAGTTTTATTAACTAAATTCCTTTACTAGCTCGAATCTGCGACCTTTTCTCTCTCATTCCCCGTAGCTGGTTGCGTCTCAGGTACAGTCAGCCCGGTGGTGGGCGCTGTCAGCGTGAATATAACTGGTATATTGGACAGTAGGGGGTTGCCGTTTCTTTCTAACAACCTTATCCAGGATAGTAGGGAATCCCTTGATGAAGTTCCTGTAAAGATAATACAATCATTGAATTTTTAACAAGTAGAACATAGGCAACATAATGTGTATATAAAAATTCTCAAAATTATGTGCACCTACGAACAAATAAAGCATGGAAGCCGCATGCCATACTAAATTGCCTTTCAAAAACGGTCCTATTTTAGTTGACAAGTGTCACCACCTCTTCAATTCATCACGGCAGTGAATTTCAAAATCAACCTATAATAAAATAAGTTTTAAGTTAAACGGTTTTTATTGCACCAAAAACTAGAAAATAAAAACTTGTAACTATCCGTAGATGCTACTTTCTGTAGATTAGTCACGTGAAACTATTATCACTGTAGTCTTCCCAAGTTGGATGCCGAAAGCCACGTTTAGCCTCTATGTCAGTGGATTAAGCGTTACTTAATCGGAAACTCTTACCAAACTGAAATAAAAACGTGGGGCGTACGCAATTGTGATTAAGTCACTATAGTTATTTAAGAACAAACATAGAAATCAAGACAGCAATAGTGTAATAAGTTTTGTTCTGGCTTTGATAAAAGTTATTTACTTCTGTAGAAGTGTTGGAACAAATGAATGATTAATTTCAAAATTAAAGCTACAATTACATATTTTGAACTTGTATGTTTCTTTATAATAACGCCCCACGTTTTTATTTTAGTTTGGTAAAAGTTTCCGATTAGGTAACGCTTAATCCACTGACATAGAGGCTAAACGTGGCTTTCAGCATCCAACTTGGGAAGACTACAGTGATAATAGTTTCACGTGACTAATCTACAGAAAGTAGCATCGACGGATAGTTACAACAAATTTTTATTTTCTAGTTTTTGGTGCAATATAAACCGTTTAACTTAAAACTTTTTTTACTTATTTTATTTTCAAGTTTTTAGTGCAATTGTAAAGTTAATTTCCGATTCTATACCTACCTACTTATTCGAGATCAAAGATGATCTTTGTGATATGCAATACGATTATGCATGCTAGCGTTTAACTCTCGCGCTTTAATCGCGACACATATGTAAACGTAATGGACATTATTTTATGTGTAACGAGAGGGGAATCCCTGCTAAAATAGATATTTTTTAAAATCCGACACTAAAAAAATGTCACTTGAATGGCCGAAGTGTCTCAAATGGACGTGTTATTCATACAATACCTTAGATGTAACAGAGATCTGACAATAAGGAATATATCAATCAATTTGATTTATTGAGAAAATCAAGTTTATTTTTTTATATTGTACACATTATACAAGTCGAATTTCGAGCCTATAAAATATAAACTCATACTGTCAGTCGACCAACCGGAGGACCGCAGGTCTGACGGAAAGTACGACGCGAATCGAGGGCCCAAAGGGTCAATCCATCCAGTCTATCAACCGGAGGGTCGTAGGCTCGACGGCACTATGGCACGCACTACGTGAACCGGAGGGACTTCAGGGACTCACACTCTCTGTCTATCAATCTGACGGCCGCAAGCCCGACGGCACGCCCTACGCGAACCCGAGGGGTATACTCATACTCTCAGTCTTATCAACCTGCAGGTCCAACGGCACGTCCTACGCGAGTCACTCACGCTATGAGTCTATCAGCTGGAGGGCCGCAGGCCCGACGGCTCACCCTACGCGAACCACTCACGCTGTCACTCTATCAGCTGGAGGACCGCAGGCCCGACGGCCCGCCCTACGCGAACCAAACACGCTGTCACTCTATCAGCTGGAGGGCCGCAGGCCCGACGGCTCGCCCTACGCGAACCACTCACGCTGTCACTCTATCAGCTGGAGGACCGCAGGCCCGACGGTTCGCCCTACGCGAACCACTCACGCTGTCACTCTATCAGCTGGAGGACCGCAGGCCCGACGGCCCGCCCTACGCGAACCAATCACGCTGTCACTCTATCAGCTGGAGGGCCGCAGGCCCGACGGCTCGCCCTACGCGAACCACACACGCTATCACTCTATCAGCTGGAGGACCGCAGGCCCGACGGCCCTCCCTACGCGAACCACTCACGGTGTCAGTCTATCAGCCGGACCCAACAGCTTGCCCTACGCGAACTAATACACACTAATAGCGGTTATTTTACACACTAATAGAGGTTAGGATTTGGAAGTGAGTATTCAATGTACATGACGGCGGCGTCATCATGTAGAATATAAAATGTGAAAAATATCCAATAGTAATCAATGTACAAAAACAACAGCTGCACCTGACCTGACCGATCAGGCGATCACGCCACTATGACGTCACGCCACCTGCACCCGCCCGGACTCTCTAAGTCCTATAAGGGCTTGTCCATTAATCACGTCATACGATTTTGGTATGTTTTAAACCCCCCCAGCCCCCATGGTGATATTTGGTGATATTTTCAGGACCCCCCCCCCCCTAGCCAATATCACGTGTATTTTTTTGCCAACTGAAGTAGTCCTTTTAATAACACTTGAATTTACGTACTTGTTTGCCAACTACGAGCTAAATGATCGCGAAGTTTTAAAACTTAGTATTTAAAAAGTATTTTATAAAAAAGTAAAGATTTTTTTACTGGCTATAATGCTGTTCAGCAGATTCGAGAGTAACAAAAAATTACACGTGATTTGTCTGATGACCCCCCCTCCCCTATGGTGATAATTGGTGATTTTTCTTGACCCCCCCATCCCCCTATACAGTATGACGTGATTAATGGACAAGCCCTAAGTAACCTGACTGATGGTCGGTGGGGGCATTCTTGTCATCGAAATGGTCAGTTGCAGACGTAATCTTAAACGCTGTGTTATTTTAAGATTGATGTTTTAATATCGCGAATTGGTGAAGAATAAACCAGTGCTCAAATACGAAGTTGGTAATTGTCTCATTCATTGGACCCTAAACCCTACTCTTATTATAATAACAGAGGAGACGCCAATATACATATATGTTTTTATCCATTAGCTAAAGAATTACTTTAAATTCAACATTTCGATTAACCTGGTGGTTACGGCAGCAGCATCAGGTTTGATGAGTTGGAAGTCAGTATTAAATCCGTCTGTATCTTTTCGTCCAATATTCCGCAGGGTTTGAAGACGAAACTCTTTGATCAGTGTATGTTGCCAGTGATGACATACGGTACTAAACCGTGGTCACTTACAATGGGCCTCATAAGAAGGCTCAATGTCACCCAAGGGGCAATGAAGAGGGCTATGCTAGGAGTCTCTCTGTGATATCGGATTTTAAATGAAACCATCCGCAGTAGAATCAAAGTAACCGATATAGCTCTTCAAATCGCTAAACTGAAGTGGCAGTGGGCGGGGCTCGTTGCGCGTGGAACCAATGGCCGTTGGGGCGATAAGGTTCTCGAGTGGCGGTCACGTACCGGAAGGCACAGCTTGGGTAGGGCCCCCACAAGGTGGACTCATGACCTGGTGAAGGTCGCTGGATGCAGGTGGCACAGGGCCGGTCCTTGTGGCAATCTTTGGGGGAGGCCTATATTCACCACAGAACGTTTTTCGGCTGATATGATGATGATGATGATGATGATGATGATGATGATGATAATGAAATCCGTATGTTTCTACCAAATATCTAAAGCAGTACTTCAAAATCTACATATCGCTAAACCTAGCGGTTGTGGCAGGCAGTAACACTGGTGTATCAGATTTGAGGAGTTGGACGTTAGTATTAAATTCGCATGTTTCACAACAAATAAATATCTAAAGAATTTCTTTAAAATCAAGACATCGATAAAAGATAAACCGGAAAACGGTTATTGTGGGCAGTACTGCAGCATCAGGAGTGAGGAGTTGGAAGTCAAGATCAGGCTGTTAGTATTTGATTATGCCAAACATGCTATACTTTCATTTTCACGTGTCTAACACTCTCGGTTAAGGTAAGCAGTACGTCTGCAGCACGAGGCTTTGAGGATACAAGGATACAAATGTTATAATATTGCATTGTCACGGGGACTTGATAAGAGTTCCAAATTTTATTGATTTTGGTGCAGTAGAAGTGGTCGAAAAATCGATCACAAGATTTGAAGCATCGACGACAGTTGATACGCGGTGAAGTTAATAAAAACCGTTTAAAAACATAAGCTGCCATTTATAATTAGTTGTGATTGGTCCATCAAAGTTTTGATTGGCTTTATTCTAAAAACAGTTGTCAAAGATGTTGCGCCGAAATATGCGCGGTGTTAAGAAAAGCGCTATGTCCTGCCCATCTTGGCACAATTGAACAATTGTTTCTGGGGGCATTTATGATCTGGCGTTAGACGTCCATGTTATGTATGGTCGCAGATAGGCAACATAAGGTGTATATAAAAATTCTCAAAATTATGTGCACTTTAACCGATTCGTTGCGTATTCCATTTTCAAAAACTTATCTATGGCGGCGAAAATTTTTTTCATGACACGCCAAGCGTGCCTTACGCCATAGAATATGATGACACGCCTATCGTGTCATACGCCATTCGTTAAAAACATTCATGACACGCCTGGCGTGTCATCCGCACTGAAACGGTTAATGCTGTGTAATAAGAACGTCGTAACATATTTGAGGAGTGTCTTTTCAAAACGGCTTATTTCCACTTTGTCAATAGAGATTATTTCTCTCATGGACACGTAGAAAATATAATTCTTGTTGACGTAGTGGAAATACTGCTGAAGAACATTATAGCCAGTAAAAAAATCTTAACTTGTTTAAAAACACATTTTAAATACTAGGTTTTAAGACTTCGCGAACATTTACCTTGTATGTATGTTTGTAAATTCTTATTGTGCTTAAAAGTACGTAAATTTCAAGTGTTATTAAAAGGACTACTTAAGTTGGCAATAAATTACACGTCACATTGCCTAGGGGGAGGTCCTGAAAATATCACCAAATATCACCAAGGGATATAGGGGGTCTAAAACAGGCCAAAATCGTATGACTTGATTAATGAACAAGCCCTTAAATGAGCTTACCGTGGGACTAGGACGATTTGTGTAAAATCTACCAAAATATTCATTATTTATTTATTATTTACCTGTAGCACACACTGACAGTATTGTCCCATCATCCTGTTCGTGGACTATAGATCTGGTTGACGGCAAGGTTGTGTGCCCAATGAAGCCGGGTATACCGGAAGGTTTTTTGAGATTTGAAACATCTGAAAGAAAAAACTTGAGTGATTAGTTGGGGCCGCACATCATGTGCCGTGTGGTGACGGCAGTAAGAATACATTTGTCACCACCCCAACTCCTCCTGCGGGTGTCGTAAGAGTCGACTAAGGGATTAAAGTGTCACTGACCATTCTACAAGATTGATGACGGGCAGCAGCGTCATCATAGTGGATACATTACTGCGATCGCCAATCCGCTTGCCCAGCGTGGCGATTATGGGCATTTATCTCCTAATGCGTCAATACGCATAGTTAATAGGAGAGGCCTTCGTCCAGCAATGGACTATCATAGGCTGATGATGTGTGATGTGAAACATTACAAGTAATAATTATAACATTTTATATTTATATCATCAAAGGTGGACGCATCAAGTAACAAGATTTAGGAAAAAGACGCCCAAGAAAACCTAAAAAAAGATGGGTAGACGATATCCTACAGACTGCAGGAACACGTTGGATGACAATTGACCAATAGACAAAAATGGAAAGAAATGGAGGAGGCTTTTACCCAGAAGGGACTACAGAAACCACACTAAAGAAAACTACGACACTTAAATAAACAAATAATGTGGAAAATAAAGCTTAAATAAATAATATCATCATACCATCGGGATCACTGTCATCCTTAATCTCAGGCCTGATCTTTCCCAGCAATAGAAAGTATGTGACGAATTGGTCCCGAACACACACTTTGTACGGGCCTCTTACAACTAGTGGTTCGTCTTCCGGCTGCTCTGCTAGTAGAATTTTCTGTGCTTCACTTTGGGCACTGACAATCCAGGTTTTGTCGAGAGATGCTTCTATTTCTTCTGCCTACAATCGTAAAAAAAGATGTTAATATTTTCTGCGTTTACCGCAATGATTATTCATGAAATACAACTATTTAAATGGGTTACGTATATTAATTAAATTTAACTACATCCTGACATTTCGAATACTTTACAGGGTTTGTGATATATGGGTGACCAATGTGACCATATATACAGGGTGGTCCAAACCCTGACGTCAAAATTTTTTTTTAGATTACTCACGTCATGGGCTATCAGAATATACCCCATGTATGTTAGCCGATTTTTTGTAGTTTTCGAGTTATGAATTTTTGAATTTTTTTTTCTTTGATAAATTCTGGAGTGAAGAAATTTATTATTAAAAAAACTGTTGGGTTTTTTTAATAGTTTATTTTTGTAAAAGTATTACTACAAATAAAGCATTTACTGACAAAAAAATTAACTTTTGTGTAATAACTACACAAATTGAGTTTTCGGGGTATTTTCTGTCTTTGTTTATTGATTAGAACAACAAAACAGACAAAATTTTACTTTATTTTTAAATAAAAAATGTAGTAGCTTTTTTTAAGTTTACTTAACCGACTACTCCGAAAAATCCTCATCATTAAGTATCACTTTTTTTTTGCTTTTACGAAGGCTTAAGGTCTAGGGCAGGCTTTAGAATACCAAAACTCCTTGGGATATGTTTTATTTTTAGGGTTCCGTAGCCAAAATGGCAAAAACGGAACCCTTATAGATTCGTCATGTCCGTCTGTCCGTCTGTCCGTCTGTCACAGCCGATTTACTCGGAAACTATAAATGCTACAGTAACGAAATTTGGTAAGGATATGTGTTGTATGAACCGCTACAGGATTATGATACTAAATTGTAAAAAAACCATTGGGGTGGGGGCCCTCCATACATGTAACTGAGGAACAAAAAAATTTTTTTAGCTGTATATAAGCATGTGAGGTATTAATAGAAAGGTCTTTAAAAATGATATGAAGGTTTATTAATCTTTTTTTATTTAAGCAAATTGTTTTCGAGATATCAGCTCTCAAAGTCTGAAAAATGTGTCCCCCCCCTCTATTTTTTAAACTACGCGAAATAAAATTCAAAAAAAAATATATGTTATGCACATTAATAAACTCTATCAACGATTTTTGGTTTGATTAAATTATCTCCTATAGTTTTTGAGGTAGGTTGCTTTAACTATATTTTTTAAATAATAAATTGATAATAGTACGGAACCCTTCGTGCGCGAGTCCGACTCGCACTTGGCCGGTTTTTTTTATTTACGTACATTAATGCTATTTTGATGCGTTTTTAACGTAAAATTTTGAATTTGGTATTTTTTTATCCTACTTGTATCAAAGTGAGGACGTTAATTTTTTTGTCAGTAAATGCTTTATTTGTAGTAATACTTTTACAAAAATAAACTATTAAAAAAACCCAGCAGTTTTTTTTTAATAATAAATTTCTTCACTCCAGAATTTCTCAAAGAAAAAAAATTTCGAAAATTCATAACTCGAAAACTACAAAAAATCGGCTAACATACATGAGATGGGCATTATTCGAATAAATTTTTATCGGAATAATTATTCGAATAAACAATAATTCACGATTTCTTTATTCGCGAATAATTTAGTCACGAATGATTTATTCTGCTGGTTTTTAAATGACGAATGATTTATTCGTTATTTTCATTCGAATAAATCTACGAAAAACAAGTTTTTTCTATTGCATTATATTAAATTAAACAACATCAAGCATAATATTTAACATAAATCGTGAATACTGTAATTTGTTCTAAGTTCTAGCACGCTAAAGAATGTTAAGGGTTAGGGGTAATATATAAACCCAGGTATAATTAGCGAGACGAGTGGCGACCGGGGGTGGCGGGCGGCGACGGGTGGTGGTAGGTGGCGACGAGTGGTGGTGAATGGCGACGGATGGTGGTGGATGGTGACGGGATGCGGTGGGGGGAGGCGGGCGACAACGGGTGGCGGCGGGCGGAGGCTGGGGGTGGCGGATGGAGGCGGGTGGCGACGGGTGGTGGTGGGTGGCGACGGGTTGTGGTGGGTGGCGACGAGTGGTGGTGAATGGCGATGGTGGTGGTGGGTGGCGACGGGTTGCGGTGGGGGGAGGCGGGTGGCGACCGGGGGTGGCGGTGGCAGGCGGCGGCGGGTGGTGGTGGGCGGCGACGGGTTGCGGTGGGGGGAAGCGGGTGGCGGCGGGTGGAGGCGTCGGCGTCGGGTAGCAGGCGGCGGCTGGTGGTGGTGGGTGTCGGCGGGTGAAGGCCGGGGGTGGCGGGCGGCGGCGGATGGAGGCGGGCACCCGCCACCTCCAGCCACCACCCATCGTCACCCGTCACCACACACCTCCCCCCGCCATCGCCCGCCACCCCCGGCCTTAGCCCGCCGCCACCCGTCGCCACCTACCACCACTCGTCGCCACCCATCACCACCCGCCACCCGATGCCTCCCCCACCGGAACCCGTCGCCACCCACCACCACCTGTCGCCATTCACCACCGCTCGTCGCCACCCACCACCACCCGTCGCCGCCCGCCACCCCCGGTCGCCACCCGCCTCCCCCCACTGCAACCCGTCGCCACCCACTACCAGCCGTCGCCGCCCGCCACCCCCGGTCGCCACCCACCTCTCCCCACCGCAACCCGTCGCCACCCACCACCATCCGTCGCCATTCACCACCACTCGTCGCCACCCACCACCATCGGCCGCCGCCCGCCACCCCCGGCCTCCGCTCGCCGCTACCCGTCGCCACCCACCACCACCCATCGCCAAAGAAGTGCAGAAAGTGACTTTGTTTTAGTAATTACTCGTGAAAATTCATTCGACGAATAAATTATTCGCGATTAAATTATTCTACGAATAATCTATTCGAATAAAAATAATCATTCGACAATTTCATTCGTCATTCGCGATGATTTTTTATATTCTTATTCGTTATTCGTCATTCGAATAAATTTTGCCCATCTCTGGATGGGGTATATTCTGATAGCCCATGACGTGAGGACTCTAAAAAAAATTTTTTGACGTCAAGGTTTGGACCACCCTGTATACGTAATAATAATATAATCTGTTTGGATGCGGGTGGCACAGGACCGGTAATTGTGGCAATTTTTGGGGGAGGCCTATGTTCAGCAGTGGACATCTTTCGGCTGATATGATGATGACACCTCAGTATTTAAGGGTTTAATAAATTATGTTAATTAACATAATTTATTAAGCCCATGGCATTCCATAGAAACTGTCGTAAGCGACACTGTATTTTCAATACTTTTAAGAAATTTTATTACTAGGTTGAGTTACGGTATGATAATACCATAGGCTTTAAGATTGACAGTGTCTCCTAATAGCTAGCACATTTTATTAGGGTAGCTACCATAGTGACATGTAAGCGACAAAAAGTAGATGTTTTCATGGAATGCTCCTAATACTTTATGTGTACAATTACCTGCCAAACATCAACTCTTGTATCAGGATCAACAGAAGTTATCCTCTGAATCGCAAGTTTCGCCAGCTCCATCACATCACCAGGCAACTCGTCAGGCAAGTACCAAGGACTTAGGTTCTTGAACTTGGGCATCCAATACATCATACGCCAGTACTTCCGCAGCGGTATGCCTCTGCGACCAAATGTGTTTAGGAGTATGTGTTCTAGTTCCGTATCAGGCATGACACCTAAAACAGATAAATTATAAGTAATTATAAGGGTCAATCACTTTTTTTATGTTGTTATTCTGTCACATCACCCAGGGAACAACAGTGTAACAGTTTGCTAGGAGAAAGTATCCTGCGAGCTCTACTATCATGATTAGTGGGTGACCCACCTTGGAAGAGCCCCATAACTATCAAAAAATTCAATGTTTTGTCAATTTTAATGCCATTAAACTGTGAATTTAAGGGTGACCCAGGAGAACGTAACCATGGCAACGAGTGACATAAAAAAAGTGATTGACCCATAAAAAAACTATCAATATAAAAGATTCAGAGCAGATGGTTGATGGGGTCGAAAAATGCTTGAGTGGAGACCACGGCTAGGCAAATGCAGCATAGGACGTCCACCCACAAGATGGACAGACAACCTTATGAAGGTCGGTGTGACACTGAATGCAGGTTGCATCTAACCCTATGTTCAGCAGTGGATGTCTTATGGCCGAGATGATGATGATGATAAAAGAATCATCTATCATTCTGCCAATGAACTGACAAGTAAACATGGTAATGGTAAAATAAAAAAAAAATTCCCTGCGGCACTTTTGCGGATTTTACCGGACAATGTTATCCACTTTAGTTCTGTCATTGGGAAAACAATTACACACAAAATAAATAATATTCTACTTATAATGCAGAAATCTTACTGACCATTGTCTTCCATTTGTTCAAGCAAATCGACAGCACATTGCTGTTGTTTAGGATAATGCATGAATTCCGATTGAAATATGTTTTCAGGTACAAATTTTCCTTTCGGTAGAACTTCTATCAGAGCTTTATACACTTCTAGATCTTTCTGTACCCCAAACTCCTTCATTCTACCTAGAGCAGCGTAAATAAACTCGACGTGACCTCTCCGGCGGGTGTCCCGGCCTTCGAACATCTTTATCACTTCCAAGTACGTGTCCTTATTCTTTTGTGGCTTATTTACAAATGGATCATACACAGTGACCTTCTTTTCCGTGCCTTCCCAGCGCCTAAATAAAATGTTTGGCGGCTTAGTTCTTAAAATATTTCTCAACATTTTTGTAGCCATTGTAGGTTATGTTACGATCTTTCGTTTGCTCTTATGATATTATTTATATTACCATATTTAATAAAGTTTATTTTAAGTCAACATTTATGTAACCAATTTCTTTTCTTATGAAATTATATTTATTTCAAGGAAAATCGGAAACAAAATATTCAGCCTCCACTGCCTCCAGCTGACATTGACACTTGACTTGACAGTGACAAATAGCGATTATGTTTGGTTTGCCGTTTAAAAAACGTTTCAGTAATACTTTTATTATATTATGTATTATTTCTACAACAAATACAAACAATAAACCTTATAATAAAAGTAGTACAAAATAATGTATATTATTAATGTAGAAAGACGAAGTAAAATTTAAGAGGTGTTGACTTTTTTGCACTGTTAATGTTCAACTAATATTTGCGCGGCAGTGACTAACCCAATATTACAGGGTTGTATGCTACATTTTAGAGATAATTAAATCTAGACTAAATGTTCCTGCGATAATGTTCAAATTTTAAGTTGACAAAAGTGATACATAGAACCTTGTAATATTGCGGTAGCGAGTTGTCATTGCCTCGCTAGTTCATTTCGTTCGGTCGGTTTTGTAAACAGTTGAGATTGATAAGTTACGGGGAGAGGACGTCGCTACTCTAAAAAACTTATCTACGTATTCAACTACGCGAAGTTGTGAACTTTATATAAAACATTTTTGTATTGAAGCTGGAAGGTGTGAAAGTGATCTAGGATTAAAAGTGGTTTTAAAGTGAAATTAAAACAAGTTGAATTTTAAGAACAAATAGAGCATTTCGCTAACAAAATGTTTAAACACGTGTTTATCGCGCTTCTGGTTAGCTTGATTTTGTGCTCCGCGGGTAAGTTTATATAATTTATATTACAATAGTATATTTATCTTAATAACTTCAGCTTCCAAAGTGCTAAATAATACTGAAATCTCGTATCAATGTGATCTTGTTTCAAGGTTGTCGTGTGATACAATTATTTATATTCAATAACATGTCGGTATGCAAGCGGCAGTGACTGTCGAGAAGGTAAAACACATTATGAGAATGTTACGTGATATTTTTTTATATTCACGGTTGCACGATTATGTCATTAGATTAGAGCATAATAAACATGCAAATAACACTACAGAGCTACATATTTATAATATATCTGAAGAAATATGTAGGTATTTTGATCAATTTCCTTGGACACGAGTATGGAAATGTGAAGGGCCCAAACGGAAACAAACTTTTTAAACGAGTTATCCAACTGCCCAAAAGCCGGAGTTTTGTATTTAGGTATATCGCCCATCCCTACTATGATTTGCATAATAAATTGTAGCTCTGATTTTTTTTCCACCTGTATGCTACCTTTTTATAATAATTGCGAACAATGTAAACAAGTCTTGTGTTAAAAATGTGTTTAATTTAGAATGTACGTCATTGATTACTGATAAAAATATACACCGTGTTTTTTAAAGCTTTGTACGTTACCTGGTATACTGCTTTTAGTTGAAATCGAAAAACATTTTTTTTTCGTTTTCGTACTTATTATTAAATGAATATTACAATAACAAATTGATTATTTTTGACCTAAATAAGTTTCTCTTTAATTTAACGGAAATCAATAAAAACACTGTGTATATTTATAAATTGTCCATTTTAATATCAGATTATATTGATATTTTCCGGATTTTTAACCCAATCGAAAACATTATTGACTTTATTTTCAAATTAGGTAGGTATACCTACTCCGTAGATTCGAAATAGGCAAATCCTTTTACCGATAGGTCGGTACATTGAATCATTTCCTCGTTACATTTAAACCAAGAAAAATAGGTAATCTTTCTGAGACCTCATTAATCTTGCAAATAGTAAAAATTCGTTTGAAATAATGTTTGCTGTATTTTCTAAGAAAAAATACTCCTGCATTACTGAGTATACCTGTACCTATTAGGGCGCGCAAACCGGTTTTTATTTGTATGATATTATGATCTTGCCGTGTGGTGACCGCAGTAAGAATACCTTTGTCACCACCCCAACTCCTCCTGCGGGTGTCGTAAGAGTCGACTAAGGGATTGAATTGTCGCTGACCATTCTACAACATTGATGACAGCAGCGTCATCATAGTGGACACATTACTGCGATCGTCAATCCGCTGCCCAGCGTGGCGATTATGGGCATTTAGGTACCTCCTAATGCGTCTATACGCATAGTTAATACGAGAGGCCTACGTCAGGCCCCTATACCACAAAACTTTACAAGCCTACAATTCTACAAAATTGTCAACTTTTTGTATGGGAATTTATACAATTTTGTAGAAACATACGCTTGTAAAGCTTTGTGGTATAGGGTATAGGCCACAGGAGTGGACTAAAATAGGCTGATGATGATGATATTCCGATGAATACCGGTTATTAACAGGTTTTTCCATAATTTCCAAAACCGGTTTGTATGCCCTAGTACGAGTATAGTTCGGGAAATATTATTTGACCGACTCCTATTTTACTTACGTCCTTTTGTTTTGCATCGTTAACAATAGAAAAGTGCTAGACTGCTGATTGTCTAGGAAGTGTTAACGCAAAAGAAAAGGTCGTAAGTAAGATAGAACAGTTGATTGAGATAACAGTTGGTCAAATAATGTTTCCCGAACTATACCTATATTAATATAAGCATTACTGTTTCTCTCTTGCCGTCGAAGCTTATTTTTATTTACTTTATTATTTGATTTCGCATGTTCATAAAGCAACAGACGTCAGATTAATATTTCATTGTACAAATGCACATTGCAATCCCAGGAACGCATTCCGATTTAAGATACCCGGGTATTTGTTGTTGTTTTTCACTTTGATTATAAGCTGGAACTCTGATTAAAATATGGCAAAGTCGAGTGTATAAATTGAATTATAAATTATGCTGAGGTGGGTCAATTCGGTGGTAAACCCGACACTTATTTAAAAATCTTATTTTATAAGATTATAATATTAACCCTGTATAGGTAGTATAGTTCGGGAAATATTACCTATTTAACCGACTGTTATCTTACTTACGACCTTTTGTTTTACGTTAACACTTACTAGACAATCAGCAGTCTAGCACTTTTCTATTGTTAATGATGCGAAACAAAAGGTCGTAAGTAAGATAATAATCGGTCAAATAATATTTCCCGAACTATACTTATAATTATACTCTCTGCACCCTCAACATGATTTAATTTCATATTAATAATACCTACATGTTATATGTCTGAAGTATGTAAATAAGCATTTTTATTGATAACATGAAGTCGATATAATAGACGTAGGTACCTATGTATTTATATTCACTGTGTTTAAATTGCATAAAAGTATTCTAAATTATTATAAACACACACATAAAGAAAGATTATCTAAAATTAAAACGTGAAAATAATAATCTAAATAGAAATAATATTCACTATTGCCAAAAGTACAAATATAATATGTTATCTCAGCAGATAGGCAAATGTAAATAAGTTGGTAAACTCGGTTACTTAGTTAAATACCTTCATGCCTTATCTTACAGGCGCGTAAAGTATCTGCTACAAAGTGTTTTACAGTAGGTACAGGTATTTACTTGTAATAATCATGTAAATGTGTGGGTGTACCGGGTACCGTCAACCAATTGGTACTCTAGGGCCCCCAGGAACCATGCCAAAGTTACGTTATAAATCAGTTTGTTAGAAATCTCATACTACTTGTCATTTTGACGTGGTTCCAATAGGTTTAGTACTACGTAGTGGTACTAAGAGGTGCTAGTACTGAGTCTTTACGAAAAGTGAAGGCACTTGAGATATCATCATATCAGCCGAAAGACGTCCACTGCTGAACATAGGCCTCCCCCAAAGATTGCCACAACATCAGTCCACTTCGTGGGGGGCCTACCTAAGCTGCGCCTTTCGGTATGTGACCGCCACTCGAGAACCTTCCCGCCCCAACGGCCATCGGCTCTACGCGCAATGTGCCCCGCCCACTGCCACTTCAGTTTAGCGATTTGGAGAGCTATTTCGGTTACTTTGGTTCTGCTGTGGATGGTCTCATTTATAATCCGATCTCGCAGAGAGACTCCTAGCAAAGCCTTCTCCATTGCCCTTTGGGTGACTTTGAGCCTTCTTATGAGGCCCATTGTAAGCGACCACGTTTCGTACCGTATGTCATCATCATCACTGGCAACATACACTGATCAAAGACTCTCAAACTCTTCAAACACTGCGGAATATTTAAAACTCAACTTGAGATAATACGGGCATGTTTTGCCGCGAGACGTCTTCACTTTCCGCAAACCGAAAATAAGCAAATATTGCATCTTTATATTCGTCCTCGCGCAAATTTCCCAATGACACATTACTAGGTGCATGTGCATTAGATACACTACAAGTTCATTGCAGTTGTGACGTCACTACTAGGTGTCAGGGTTCTTGATCAAAAATCCAGATTAAGTTTGGTCTCTCATGAAGCACATACTGCTCAGGTGCTTAGATCAACTTATACTGGGGATTATCGTAGGAATATAGCCAGAGTATTTTTGTTTAAAACCGGGACGCAATCTGGGCATCGCTCCAAAACGCCCACCTTATGATACACGAAACCAGACGTATAAAAACACGAATTGCCAGATAGATACAGCGACAATATAGCGATTGAAGATAAATCTTTGTAGCCGCCTTTTTTCGGGTTGCCTGCTGAAGGTGCGTTCAAACTAAAAGAGAGCATTCGCTGTTGTAACCTCCCACTCTATGATATTCGAATGGTACACAAAACGTGATTGGTTGATTTTGTAGAACGGGCGCTAGAACAGCGAATGCTCTTTTGGTTTAAACGCACCTTTATACGAACATGGAATCGATGATTTTTCGCGCCACTTACCATTGGAAGAAGTATTTTAGGATAAAGAGGGCGTGTCAGTGTTAAAAAAACAGTGTTCAAACTTGTCTGAACTAGTCAGATTAGATCTATCTTCTATCTAGTTTCCTGCATGACCACGAACCCTGTAAAATAGATACAGCGACAATGTAGACACTAGACTGAAGATAAATCTTTGTAACCGGCTTTTTTCGGGTTGCCTGCTGTTACCAATATGCTGCGACCATATATAACATGGACGTCTAACGCCAGCTCAAAAATACCCCCAAAAACAATTGTTCAATTGTGCCAAGATGGGCAGGACATAGCGCTTTTGTTAACTTCGCACATATTTCGGCGCAACATCTTTGACAAATGTTTTTAGAATATAGCCAATCAAAACTTTGACAGACCAATCACAACAATTTTTAAATGGCGGTTTAAGTTTTTGTAGGTTGACATTGAAATTGATTGCCGTGATGCATTGAAGAGGAGGTGACACTTGTCTTCTAAAATTCAGGGCCGTTTTCGGAAGGCATTTTAATATGGCGTGCGGCTTCCATGTTTTATTTGTTCGTAGCCAACATGGCATCGAGGATGCTTTTCGCGCCATTTACCATTGGTAGTTTGATTGAATTTTAGGTTAAAGAGGGCGTATGCGTGCCATCAATGTTAATAATAGTTATTGTTACACTGACAAAACAGCCACAAATTTATCTGATCTGATCAGAAATACGCATGATTCGGAGTAAAATCGTGTATTACACGCCACGATCGGACACAAAAACGTAAGATAATACAATTATTGTCCATAAATATGTGGCATTATTAATTTGTTGTTGAATGTCATAGACATAGATTTTTTTTGTATTTCCTTCGAAGTGGCACCGTTGACTCATTCTATGACCAATTAACATTTATGGAAATCATAATTTTAGTACACATTCAGCCCTTTCCAAACTGTAACAATTGATAAAGATCCCCAAAACTTAATTTTAGTTTTACAACCAAACTACTCTATTGCAATACAACTGCCTTACTATTATAAACCTATACAGGGTGTTCCACGAGCCACTGAAAACCTTGAACGGGGTGATTTAGTACTATACTGAACAACTTTTAATATGGGGCCAATCACGAAATCTAAAAAAAAATTGTCTTTTTCATACATTTTGACCGATTGATCACGACATTTTATATGAAAAAGGCATTTTTTTTTTGATTTCTGGGTTAGCTCCATAGTAAAAGTTATTCAGTTTAACCTACCAAATCACCCCGTTCAAGGTTTTCAGTGGCTCGTGGAACATCCTGTATATTATCATTAATTGCAAAAGAACACTAATTAAAAAAAATCTTTGGCTTTGAGTATCTATAGGTATACTTATTTATTAAAAGTCATAAAAACTGGTTTTGAGGTAGACGACATCGACATTTCGCTACCCCAATATTATAGGGTTCTAACCAGGGATCGGATAACGGTTTAAACTCCATACAAAAAACGGTTCGAATTTCGTTCTTTTTCGTTCTTCGGTATATATTTTTTTGTTATTGGAGTAATTTAAAAATACGATGTTGTTAATTACTTACATAAAATATTGAGGACCACATAAAGAGTATAAAACATTTTAAAATATTAAGCTATTTTGCGGTTTTTCTAAAAAACCGATTCCGATACCTGGTTCTAACTATTCTGTTGCATTTTCGGGGTAATTGAGTCTGGACTAAGTGTCAGTGTGACAATGTTCAAATATCAAGTTGACAAAGTGCAACATAGAACCTTGTAAAATTGTGGCAGCGATTTGTCGTGATTTTGTCAACCTTGAAATCTTTGATTGCATCGTGATTCGTGATATTCGCAGTAATAATATCGATAGTAGCTAATCTTACGAGCGGGTGTGTCTTTAATTATAGGTACTGATAGGGCATTTCACGGTTTCACCTCATCACTTAAAATAAATCAAGAGATTATGGCATTTATGGAGTGGATACCCTTACCGCGAACTTCAAAATTTGTCTCTGTCACTCCAACGAAGACGTCAATAGAATGACAGAGACAAAATCCTCGAAATTTGCGGCAGGGCCGTACGGCGGCGAGTGACGATTCTATGACAGTTATCAGTTCAATACATGTGTCAAAAACACCTGTACACCTGTCAAAAATTAACATCGTTGACAGATAATGTATTGATATGACAGCTCTGAGATACGAATCACGTACCTATACGTAGGTGTGCGGTAGATATGGGGCCTATTTCTCGTAAGCTTGTAACTTGTAATATAAGTGGAAGTCTCTTTTTGACACTTTTAATTAGATAAGGACTTCCGTTTGTTTTACAAGTTACAAGCTTTAGAAAAACGGGCCCATAGTCATTTACCCATAAAGTTTTTTAAAATAAAAAAAAGATATATACTTTTTTAATTTCTCCAGGCGCCAGGCCATCCGGTCTCACAATCCGCTCCAGGACCTTATTGTCTAAGTCAGGTAAAGAAAGAATGACATCATCAGTGTGTTTTCTATGTGTGACCAATCATGAGCATGAAAAAGAACAAATGCCAGTAGTTAGTAGTAGCAAAACAACCACTGTTACCGCTATTTTGATTTTAAAGGGATAAAAGATAAAATCAACCATCTACATATTCTGGCAAATCGACAGACAGCTCAATCAAGGGAATCCATTGCGTAGTTTATTTTCAAGAGGATTAGGGTTCCTTTTAATTTTAAGAGGATTAGGTTCCGGTTTTTTTCGTTTTTTTTTTTATGCACGCAGTTCATCCTAGTTTTCAATTTACATCCAATCCATTACATGTAATAATGTAAAAGATCTACGTAGTAGACATGGACAATGCGGCAGAATGTAGACATACAGCGCCTCATTCGCTTGAAATTAAGGACCTGCAATGGGATAAGAGGTGAGGAATTACGTAAATTAGTACGTAACCTACATTCTAAATAACTATTACGTATTTATGATCCTTTCGAGACTTTAGTGTTTTTAGGCTATGAGTGCTATGACCGCGACCTGCGACGAGCACTTTATCTTGTCCGTTACAATACGGTAGTATTGTTTTTTTTATTTTAATCAATTTAATTCTTTAAAAAAATCAACTTTTTTAATAAAAAGGTGAGCAATTTTTTTTATTTTTGCCACTAAAATGAAATATGAAAATTTATTGAACATATTGCGAAAGTACAAATCAAATTATTTATTAACTAAATATTTTGATTTGTACTTTTTAATTTTTCTCCAGTAGTCACACTACTTAATACTATGTAAATTATAAATATTAGATGTCATATACCAAAGAAAAACGACCAAGATCACCTATGTCCGAGGTGGGGATCGAACCCACGTACTCAGCTTTCGCGGCTGATGCCTGTACCCCTCGGCCACTCGGTCTTAGCAACCACCGGTCAAATTTCTCGGGTATATGGTTACCGGTGGTTGCTAAGACCGAGTGGCCGAGGGGTACAGGCATCAGCCGCGAAAGCTGAGTACGTGGGTTCGATCCCCACCTCGGACATAGGTGATCTTGGTCGTTTTTCTTTGGTATATGACATCTAATATTTATAATTTACATAGTATTAAGTAGTGTGACTACTGGAGAAAAATTAAAAAGTACAAATCAAAATATTTAGTTAATAAATAATTTGATTTGTACTTTCGCAATATGTTCAATAGATGGCAGCACCAGTTCTCTCTAGCTATTCTAGAAAACTGTAAAGTATTCTAACAGGAGGTGCAGGCATGTAGTTAGTGCTTGCCCTTAGAGAATGGTCAAAGGCGCCTAGCCTTGTAAGGGATTGCATATACCCGAGAAATTTGACCGGTGGTTGCTAAGACCGAGTGGCCGAGGGGTACAGGCATCAGCCGCGAAAGCTGAGTACGTGGGTTCGATCCCCACCTCGGACATAGGTGATCTTGGTCGTTTTTCTTTGGTATATGACATTTAATATTTATAATTTACATAGTATTAAGTAGTGTGACTACTGGAGAAAAATTAAAAAGTACAAATCAAAATATTTAGTTAATAAATAATTTGATTTGTACTTTCGCAATATGTTCAATAGATGGCAGCACCAGTTCTCTCTAGCTATTCTAGAAAACTGTAAAGTATTCTAACAGGAGGTGCAGGCATGTAGTTAGTGCTTGCCGTTAGAGAATGGTCAAAGGCGCCTAGCCTTGTAAGGGATTGCATATACCCGAGAAATTTGACCGGTGGTTGCTAAGACCGAGTGGCCGAGGGGTACAGGCATCAGCCGCGAAAGCTGAGTACGTGGGTTCGATCCCCACCTCGGACATAGGTGATCTTGGTCGTTTTTCTTTGGTATATGACATCTAATATTTATAATATGAAAATTTAGGTAAATTTTATACTATTTCTGCTCAGAATCACGAGCTGATTCCATTTCCGGCGAAAAAAAAACTGTCCCAAAAATTTCATACATATTTCGAATATCCTCTTGTGTTACCGCCATAGAAGGTGTATGGAAAATAGTAACACAATAGGAAAAAAAATCATTGGACACTTATTTTTCCGACGGAAATGGAATCGGCTTGTAATTCTGAATAGAAATAGTATAAAATTTACCTAAAATTTCATATTTCATTTTAGTGGCAAAAATAAAAAGAATTGCTCAGGTATGAAAATCATTGGCTGACCACGACCTAGGAACGATCATCCTGTGTTTCGGGCGGAAAGACCCGAATTACCTTTGAAAACAAGTACCTAGAAGCTAGTAGGAACTTGTTTTATATTATACCACTTATTATATTACAGTATAACAATGATAATTAATTAGTAGACACTTACATACTGGGTGGCCTTAATTGGCAATCGTGAGGAAAGGTCTTCCAGGCCACTGTTATCACACGGAAACGCAGACGAACTGACATCTGTAACTACTTATGTACTTAACCCCCTTTCGCCCTTATTTATAAAAGGTAAAAGCGCGACTTTCATCCTCCTAGAAGTGGAAAAAATTATGTACTTGCTATTTGCTATTTCGGTCAACTTTATGTATGTATAGTTAAGGTCTAAACTAAACCCAAAGACCGTACCATACCATGACTGTGGCATGAACGTATCAGACAAAAAAATATTCTTTGTATTGAAAAGTATGTGACCGTGTTGGCCAGCGCCGGAACGTCCTAGTGGGCATAGTCTCAAGGTGCGTTCAAACCAAAAAAGAGCATTCGCTGCTCTATCCCCCGTTCTATGAAATCAACCAATCACGTTTTGTGTAACGATCGAATTTCGTAGAGTGGGGAGTTAGAATAGCGAATGTTCGTTTGGTCTGAATGCACCTTTATACTTTTCAATAGAAATAATATTTTTTTGTCTGATACGTTCATGCTACGGTCATGGTATGGTACGGTCTATTGGGTTTAGAGCTTTATTCGGAAAATATTATGAACTTAAATATTGTTATCATATCAGAGTAAAATACGTATAATATCCTACATTTATAACCGGTTCTATAATTTTTCATGTTCAGTCTACTTACTAATTCAAACTGGTAAAAAAATAAAAGAAAATCTGAGATCACGTTACACACGTACGTATTTTGACTGATCTCAGATTTTCTCCGACTATGATTACAAATTACAATGGAATAATGTACAATTGTTGTAAATATTATATTTCTATGGCGTGCACTTGTGTAAATAATTGCCATTCAGTTATTCACACAGTGTAAAGTAATATGATTGGCAGCAAAACCATTGATTGAAAATTTCACTATTATCACTCATAAATATTTTAACGATAAACGGGACAAAAAATATATTAATAAACAACCTTAGTTAGTTAAATAATTGTTACATATTTTTGCGGCACTCTGGAATAAATTATTATTTTTAGTGTAAATGTACGTTTATTTTTTTCTATTTATTGCAATAGAAATAAAATAACAGTTCTAAAAATTAAAATAGCAAAAACTTGAACGTGGCCTGAAACTCCATAACCAAACACCTTAACTCGAGTGATTGTGGCCCTCGTTTCACTCGGGCTCCAACTTTCACCCTCGCCGAAAAAAGTTTTCCCGCACTAGTTAGGAAATGTACTATTTCTATACAATATTCCATGAATCAATGTCCTCGCAAAACAAGGTTTATAGGTAAATAATAATGTACATATATGTGTTTAAATTAATAAATAATATATATTTTTTTGTTATACCAACAATTCATACTATCTTAGTAGTAGTAGTCAAGTTATATGCCTTAATTAATTATTAACAATTTTTCTTTCAAATATGTACCGGACTATTAACTCCAGTTTATCGTTAAATATGACTTATGAGGGATACTGATAATGATAATCGTGGAAGTATAATAAATCCGTACCTTACTTGCCAACCCATAGTACCGCTACAATATACACGGTGGAATTTAATCGGTGAACAGGAACCCATTTTTCTAATTCAGTAATCGATGGCGGTCACGTTTATGTAGTACTTAAGTGGAACCAAGTTTTTTTTTTTAGCATAACAAATTTTTATGTTGAAATTAAACTTTAATTAAAATTTATTTTCACCCTACTAATGGTTTAGTCTGAAAAGTTTAATACCTCTTTTCAAACTATCAGCCATGCATCGCTCTTATTTTACATAGGAATAGAGTCTATCGCAAAAATTAAAGCATGTGAGTGGTTATTGCTCATTTATGTTTTAAGTTTCTATGGCTGATAGTTTGAAAAGAGGTATTAAACTTTTCAGACTAAGTAGGGTGACAATAAATTTTAATTTCAACATAAAAAAAAATTATGCTAAAAAAAAACTTGGTTCCACTTAAGTACTACATAAACGTGACCGCCATCGATTACTGAATTAGAAAAATGGGTTCCTGTTCACCGATTAAATTCCACCGTGTATAGTCCGTGGGCTAGTCGGCTTGAAATTAGAAAACGGTATAATTTGGGGGTACCAAGTGTCCTTTTTACAGTAGTTAGACATATTCATAAGGATTTAAAAAAGTATGATAGACATCTCAAAGTGGTAGCTAATAGGCATACGGGCTATTTCAAGATTTCCGTTGTATGACAGGTATGGTTAAAATTAGGAGGTACAAATTTTCCTTTTCACGGCTGGTTGGTTTTAGCAATATGGTGTATATGCAAAATATGAAGCTTACAGATATGCCTTTAATTTTGTTCAAGAGAGTAATTAGATATATTTAATAGTTCTCGAGATATACTTGATTTTGTAAAACTTGAGATCCACCATCTTTGATTGGCCCCCATTTATTCTTTGTTCTGTGTGTCATACAACGGAAATCTTGAAATAGCCCGTATGCCTATTAGCTACCACTTTGAGATGTCTATCATACTTTTTTAACATCCTTATGAATATGTCTAACTACTGTAAAAAGGACACTTGGTACCCCCAAATTATACCGTTTTCTAATTTCAGACCGACTAGCCCACGGACTAATAGCGTCGTTGCGCCTGCAATAACCGATATGTAGTGGATTTTAATTAATTTAATTAACACCCTTTTGTCTATAGTTGCTAGGTTATTTCAAAGCCATAAATCAATCACATAGCGGATTTTATAGGCGCAACGACGATAGATACCTACATTTAAGCTAGAAATAACAACCCGAATAAACCAACATTTCTATACCAATATCGGATTCCCCTTATTGTACACGTTTGAGTGAAAATATGGCAATAATCTGTAGATTCATTTCTTCTCCCGAACGCTAATCGCGATTTATGGCTTAACCGCATAGTTCGAACCGAAGTCGAACGTTAGACGAAATTGTTTTAGCCGAATTTATGGGCCCGCAAAAGCGTTACCATTTTTGGTTAAATGTGAAACAAATAAATAGATTAAATAGAGATGGACTTTTGAGAATTGGGGAATGTTCCCAGAACTGAGAAACATTGACGATATATTGATTTAAACTTTCACGATTATCACTCATATTTTAAAGACGATAATTAAACGTAAGTTTACGCGATTAAGACCCGTTTGTCTTTAAAATATGAAACATTGACGAGATTTATAAATTTAAGATTTATTTTCTAACGTATATAACTGTCTTGTATGGGACGAACAAAGAGCTTTTAGCTGTATTGTTCTAACCTTTGACGAAATTGTTTTATCATTCTTGGCTGTAAACTGTAAGAAATATTCATTAGGCAAAGATGGGCCCTTGTAAATTGGGGAATGTTCCCGGACCTGAAAATGTTATTGAAAAGTTATTTAAAATTCAGTTATTAACTACTATTATCAACTAATATAATACACAACTGACATAATTGTTCTTTTTGGACGGTATTCTTCGCGATATTAATAAACATGCGTCTTGAAATTAATTTTGTCAGCCTCTGTAGCCTAGTTGGTAGTGACCCTGCCTACGAAGCTGGAGGTTCCGGGTTCGAATCCCGGCGAGGGCATTATTTGTGTATTTATTTATCACAAATATTTGTTCCTTGGTCGTGGCTGTCTATGTATTTAAGTATCTATATGTATCTATCTATTATATATATCGTCGCCTGGTACCCACATCACAAGCCTTAATTGAGCTTACCGTGGGACTAGGTCGATTTGTGTAAGATGTCCCAAGATATTTATTTATTTATTTTATTTATTTATATCTGAATATTCATGCCCAATTAATTAAGATTTAATTATAATATCATTCTCATAACATAACAAACTTTGCAGCACAATACTAATTAAGTAAGTATAAGTAATTATTACTCATTAAAATAATCTTTGTCGTCGTCTTGGAACAAAAACTTCATAAATATTGATCTTTGAATGACACTGAATTAAATTTCGACGTATATTTAAGTATGTGTCGTTCCATGTTTTCCAATCATACTATGGGAAAAGTTTTGGGATATTTCCAATACTGTGTCCGGACAGTTATCTGGAACGGAATGGCTCATCACTGAATGTAATCTTCTTAATAATATTCCCTGCATTGGGAACGTTCCCACGGTACATCACTAATTACCGGTATGATACCAATACGAAATTTATGTGTAGGTTCGCTTTCGATCGCTAAGCCAATCTTTGCTATTTGGGACTGCCATATAAAATAATCCCGATTCCATGTAATTAAAAGAACATCTTTTTATGTAAAATAAATTAACGAAATGTTATGAAATTGTAAATTACAGCCTACTTGTACCTGTTAAGTGTTATGTAAAGGCACCGTTTACTGTAAGTTTGGTTTGACTGATGTGATTGTTGACTGATAGGCATTTTCATCTAGTTTAAGTCAACATTCGTACATTACAGGTCTCTGCCCACTAGACCGTACCATACCATGACCGTAGCATGAACGTATCAGACAAAGAACAATTCTTTGTATTGAAAAGTATGAGACTATGCCCACTAGGACGTTCCGGCGCCGGCCAACATGGTTTCATACTTTTCAATACAAGGAAGACTTTCTTGTCTGATACGTTCATGCTACGGTCATGGTATGGTCTAGTGTCCTCTAGTTCAAATGGGCTTCACTGAAAATCAGCGTCACGTAGTGAGTTTCACTACAGAGACCCACTGCGGGACATCATACTGAGTGAAGACCTTTTAGCGCAATTCACTGTTCACGAGTTTTGAATGTTAATGTATCCAAGCAAATATTGTTTTGTGCTAATAAACATTTCTTATTCTTATTCTTAGTGGGCAGAGACCTTAACTGTAAAAATAAAGTGCATAAACGACGGCCTCCATAGCGTTAATAGCGTAGTCCTGATTTTGCCTACGAAGCTGGAGGTACCGGGTTCGAATCCTGAGGGTAAATCTTTGTACGTCTGGTGTGGCTTGGCCTAAATTCAGCTTACCGTGGGAAGGTGATTTTGTGCCACATATTTTATTTTAACCTACCTACGGTCATGTTTTGTAGTGTTGTACTCTTGTTGTGGACGCGGTAACTATTTTGGCATCCGGATGTTTACTGCTACCTGTCGAATCGGGATTTGGCATCCAGTCCAACTAGGCGCATTGAAAATAACATTACTCATCTACTACACAAAACTAAGAGTAGTTCTTGATGTCACAAAATCCATACCTCGTACCTTAGTGCCCACAACATAAGTCTTCAATGAGCTTACCATATATTTATATTGATTTAAACTTTCACGATTATCACTCATATTTTAATTTAACTCATATTTTATTTTAATATGTCTGCCTGCGACCACGGGTGTAACGTCATGCCCGAAACGTCAGGATATAATTAAACGTAAGTTTACGCGATTAAGACCCGTTTACCATATATTTATATTATACTCTTCTTGGGACATCTTACACAAATCGACCTAGCCCCATGGTAAACTCAATTAAGGCTTGTGATGTGGGTACCAGGCGATGATACTCGTATATTTAATAGATAGATACATATAGATACTTAAATACATAGACAGCCATGACCATGGAACAAATATTTGTGATAAATAAATACACAAATAATGCCCTCGCCGGGATTCGAACCCGAAGCTGGGGAGCTTCGTAGGCAGAGTCACTACCAACTAGGCTACGGAGGCTGATTATACATAATATTTGTTTATTTATTCATCTCCAAGCAACTTTACATTGATTAATTCTCTTACGTAATCTTTTTGTGCACAGTCCAGTATCTTAGGTGATAATAAGGCTTTATATCACCATAAAACTCGGGATGAAATCAGTGGCGCGAAAAAAAAGTTATCCCGACCAACGATGACAAATGAGCACGCTGCCTCACCGAGGCAGCGAATGGCCGATTTGTTCCATTCTGTGTGCTTACCATGAGTTAGCAATGGCACTGTTCGGAAGTTTCGGAACATGAGATGGACATTTCTCCGAGCGTTTCAACTTTCAACCGCTGAGTCTTCTGTGGTAACATTATTACGCGTTATCCCACGAGATATACCCACAGAAACGTGTAATAATGTTGCCACAAAAATCACGGCGGTTGAAACGCTCGGAGAAATGTAGATATTGGCGTGACTTTATGCACGCAATCTTTGAAATTATAATTATTATGCTAACCCGGAAGAATCATAGTGTTTGCGCGGATATTTCATTGAACTTATATTTTTTATTACCGACATCGACATTCGTAGCTAAGGTATATATATAGCTACGAATATATGGTTAGTCCCTAAAAGGCCGAAGATACCGGGAAATCCCGGCTCTACTTTAGGCTAATACCGGAAATCTCGGTTCTTGAGAATATTACCGGTTGTGCATACTGGTGTTGTTTTGTTCTGGCAAGTAATGTTACCGTTACCGTACCGCTAGCGTTTACTCAGCAGCGTAGCGTAGGTATGTGGTTCCCGGGACAGAACAAAAATTTACCGCCCCATTTTAGTGATTTGATTTGGTTTTTATTTTGTTTTTGTCGCCCTTTCTCACGTGCCACCCGTGGTTATGGGGCCCCTAGCGCCCTCCTAGCTATGTCACTGCGTTCGATAGGTACTTAAAGTTAGCTCCAACACGTGCGAGCGTGAAAGACTGATTTACGTATCGAAAAAACGTTAACGTAAACCTTACTTGCCAACTCATGGTACGGCTACTGTTCCTTTATACGCTGATTCCTTTGGGACCTATCATGATGTCGCTTTGGAACATCGTATTTTTTCGATATATTAGTATACAGATTTAGATATGAAAAATGGTGAGCGATTGCTGCGATTAGTATAAAATTGCTGTTTGGAAGTTAATTTTCAAATTGGGGCTGTGAAGATTGTGGAGTGAGAATTAAAAATACCTTTTAAAATAAAGATCATTTCATACTTGATATTATAACGGTAGAAACAAAATTATACGTTTTAGTATACCGTTACAATTAAAGTAATAATGCTCCGAACCGGCTTAAATTATACCGGTAAATATAATCTTATTATATACGCAAATGATTAAAATCAAAATGATTAATTACAAAGCTCAATGGTACCTATATTAAAACAATACAAAAAATCCAAAGTTTACAAATAAACCGAAATGTATTGTTCCAAAGCTAAACCGGTTAATAGGACAATAACGATATCAAACTCATCTTCTGTAAACCGGTTTAGAATAACAGTTTCTCGAAGGAACCGAAAAGTAAAAGCGCGTCAAATACAAATAACTACATGATACATCCTCGGTACAATGCCACAAGGGCCAATCCAATCTTATAGGTAGATGGGTCAAAATTCTTTTCGTTGTCTTGTTTCATACCACTCTATCACGATTTCAGTTGCTGTTTCGACTCGGTATATTTAATATATATATATAAAAAAAAATGGTGCACTTGTATTTCTTTTTCACACTAGTTTTTAATTCATACATCAGAAATTGAAATCAAAAGATCATCTCATACAAAAATCACCACTGCGTCACGTTTTTCAGGGACACAAAATAAGACAACTAAAAGAATGTTGACTCTGATATCGGTTAGGTTAGTTAGATTTAATTTTTGTACCTATATAAAATCAGTTTTCAAATAAAGAATACATGATAATGTTAAATATCTAAACCATTGTAATCCAAGCCATACAATTAACTACAATATAATTAGGTTTATTTATTGCGGAGTTACGCGTAATTCGATTTTCCCTTTATTTGTTGTATAACTTGTATGTTAAACAGGAAAATTTGTGTATATTGGTGACAACCGACTCAAAAAAAATGTCACTGCGTTATTAAACATATTAATCATTATATCGCCCCAATTAATCAATTTTATCGCAAATCGCAATCAACACTATAAGGCTAATTAATCACGCCACAGGAAATTTCCTATTATATACTATGTACCATCGGCAACAGAGTTGACTAGCCGTTCTTGTACTTTATGCTCACAGCAATAAGCTTCACTATTGTTCAGTTTACTTGCAATACCCACTCATATGCTTTGAAATTTTGGTTGAGCTTTATTCCTATGTAAAATAAGAGTGACAGCTGGTAACCAGAGTTACCAAAAGCAATTGAGTGGATACAAGGTGGCGTTTGTACAATCAAGGCAAGAGATATAGCGCGGAAAGTGCCCAATACAGTGGGTAAATCTTATATGGGTGATAAATTAAATAAAGCTTACGATTTATTAATGTAATTCTTTAATCTACTGTTTTTATTAAGTCACTCTATATTATGATCTGACCTCGCAACTATTTTTTTAAGAAATTCATTGATATAGCATCAGCAGTAATAACCCCGACATACCGTGTTATCCGCTTTTGAAAAAACCGGTCAACTAGAGCATTAACACGCAAATAGTTGTATTACATTGCGGGCTGAATTATTATTTTATGGAATTAAATATAATTATACTTTTACCATAGTTAGGTTTAATCTAGTAGTACAGAAAATGTCATCGCATGTATCGTATCTTTTATTATGTTCAGTAATATTTTCTTCGGTTACCGCGAGGATTAGGTACACATGAAATAACAATGAATGCATCCACAGACCACGAACCCTGTAAAGTGTTCGAAACGTCGGAATTAAGTTAAAATTAGTTAATATACGCGAGTTTATCCGTTTTCATAGTTTTATTTCAATTGTTCAATAAATAAAAAATAAAAAACTTTGTCGAACCTGCTTGTCACAAGAAAAATGCGGTAAATTCAAATTTCCTACATACAACTCTTCCCGCCTACATTTTTAACAAGCTGGTTGGATAGAGTATAAAATAAATGTAGTTAATTCTATAAAAAATATGTAATTATGTTGGTACTTGATATTTCCTATGCTATCCTCCATTAAGAGATTCGCCCGTATTAAATTTACACTCTGTATAGGCGCGCAAACTGCCCAATTCATATGTTGGCAGTTTATGTAACCTAACCTAAACACAACCTTATTCTTATTATTATAAGGCCGTGTATATTTTATACACTGTGTGCGCATATCTTTTACATTGACTTCAATCACTTCGCGAATCTCTATCTTGACAAACGATAGCGTGTGATAAGTGATAACTGCAGTAACTTATCGTTATCTGTCATATCTTATCATCGCGAATTTGTTGTTATTGTGTCTTGGGATTATCAATTTATCACGCCATTCAGTATAGCTTATATCTCCTTAAACATATTTTTATTAGATTATACATATCTACAATTATGGCGCTCCCACATTAGAGTCATAAAATTTTATAGATATCATGCCTGCATATTTTTGTAGGTATTATGTAACAACGCGTAAAGGAACAATACATAACATCCAATATGGGAGGACTTCATTACAATGACATATTAAGGTATGGAGATAGTATCAGCGAATGCTCGTTTGGTCTAAATGCACCTTGATAGATACCGACTTATTTAGAAATGAAATGCTATGATAAAATTATGGAATAAATAGATAACTATAATAATAAAGTTATCCATTGCCGTGCAACATTTGTTCTATTGTCTCGGCGGGCAAGATATACGTATATAGTGGTCCTCGCGACATCTTTGACAATTTCAAATAAAATACCTACTTAGCTAATCAAAACTGCCATACGATAAATAAATAATCAAAAGTTTGATTGACCAATCACAAATATTTTTAAATAAGGGGTTCTATTCTGCTTCCTAAAACCTCATTGGCAGCAGGATATTATTTCTTAGCCACTATGTATTATAGGTTAATATAGAAATTCATAAACGTGATATACGTACATAATATTGAAAAGAGTAAGTAGTAAAAAAAATTCAGGGTCGTTTTAGATAAGTCATTTTGCATAGCGTGCAGCTTCCATGTTTTATTTGCTTTTAGAAAAAGGCTCTCAAATCTTCCTATATATAATTATACAGTATGTATCACCTCGTAGAGCAAAGAAAGAAACCCATTAATGTTTAGATCATACTAAACATCTTTTACTATGGGGCCCAACCCGAATTCACGAAAAAAATTTTGACAGTTTCATACATTTTGATTGCGTGATCATGAACATGTTGTATGGGAGAGTAATTTTTTTTTTCGTGAATTCGAGGTTGGCCCCATAGTAAAAGTTGCTTAGTATGATTTAAATATTAATGGGTTTCTTTTTTTGCTCTACGAGGTGATACATACTGTATAGGTATATATGTATATATCTTCCTTTAAAATCGATACAGATTTAAGTAATAGCTATTACTCAAAATGAACCAAACTCATAGCATAGCATCGATAAAATCGCAAGATCCATTTACACTTCGCAGCTAAAACTAACCGCTCAGTCACGCACTGATTGCCTCGAAACATGCAATGATGAGCCAAACCAAAGTTCATAATTTATTAAAACTTCAGAGAAATGACGATAAAAGATAACCCCCCGCGATAAAACTGACTTTATGTCACTTAATCTTCGTAAATATTTACTTTGGTTATAGGTCATCGGAAAGTATCAGATCACGCTATTTGCTGGTGTAAAAGTTAATCAATGTTATGTGAACATGTCCTGTTAAAAAACCGATAATTTTTCCGTTTTATCTATATTTTGATGATAACGGTCAGTTAATTATAATTGGGTGCTTTCTATGATAAAAAAATACTAGTAGAAGTTATTTTGATGGAGGTAGATCTATCACATTTCCTCCATTGTAGCCAGCTGTTTTCCTGTATTCTAGCCAGCTGTTTTCGTTCATGACGTACGAGTTGGATGACAAGTGACAACTGAGCGACTGACGTTTTGGCGTTTCGTTACCGCACAAAAACTAGTCTCGTTCAAAAACTAGTAATTGATTTTCAATTCACAAACAGAAGAAGACTTATCAAGGAAGTTAAAGCAAACAACAGACATAGTAATACAGTATATATTTTTTTTAACTCAGAGGGCTTAACAAGAATAGAAACACAAGCTTATAACTAAGGAAAATAAGTTATACTAAAAATCTAAAATAGCCAGCTTATTATTATTATTACTATTATTACATAAATACCTACTAAAACTAAACAATGCCACCGAAAAAAAACCCTGTCGTGTGTGGACAATGTAAAAACACAATTAAGACAAGAAAGTTCTTAAAATGCATGTCATGTGAAAACACGTATGATGTAACATGTACCACCAACGTTAATGAAACTCAATTCCGAAGCATGACAAAAGAAAGTAAACAAAACTGGTTGTGTACTACATGTAATAAAACAACAGATGATATGGAGAGACTGAAAAAATGTATCACTACTATAAATCCGTCGTCGTCTCCTGTTCCTGAGAGTAGCAATAATAAAGTTAAAGAAAAAAAAGGCAATATCACCGTTTCGACTGAGAACTCTTTTGAATCTCTGCCAGATGAGGATGACCTAAATTCGTCGTGTTCATCATCATTATCTCCAGCATCGAGTTCTGGTAAAGAGAGCAACAAAATAAATAAAAGTCTCTCTGCTATCGGCGAAGGGCTTAGGCATAAATTAGAAAGACTACAAACAAAAGTCGAAGACCTTCAAGACAAACTAGTGACAGCAGAAAACGAAATTGAAAATCTACTCACGGAAAATAAATCACTCAAAATTTTTATCGAAGAGTTAAAGAACAAAGTCTCGGGTTTGGAGTTAATCTGCAAGTCCAGCGACTCCAGCACAAAGAAACCAAAAGGTACCAAATCCGCACTGGTCTTTACACCGAATGCAAAGCAAAATGAGAGCGTTAATGAGTTGACGGCAAGTGGTAAACCAAAATCCGTGACTGGAATTGTTATGGATTTCGAGCAGGATCATAAATCACCACTTGAACAACAACATAAAGATACGTCGTTGCTGCGAGAGAGGGACCAATATCATACAGCAACACAGAAGACTGCAGTCGAAGAAATAGTATCTACTGTTCCCGCAAACGTTAACTTGGACTATACAAATAAAACCAGAAAAATATGCATGATTAGCTCAAATAAGTTCAATAAAACCTTAGTAATAGCAAATAGTAATTTCGGTGAAAACTATAATCTTTGCCACTATCTATATCCGGGCGTAGGGACCCGTAAACTGTTTTGTGATTTGGACAAGAAATTGCTCAACTACACAAAAGAAGACTATTGTTTAATCTTTATAGGGGAAGAGGACTTCAAAAAGTCCCAATGCTATGATAACTTAGTCTTATATATAAGGTATGTCACAACAGCACTAACACACACTAATATTATTGTATGTTACCCAACTTACAATATTGGTTTGTTTAGTAACATGTTTAACTCGAGAGTGGAATTGTTTAATCAACTGTTATACATAGATAATTCCAAATACAACTATGTTTATCTATTAGATAGTAATCGTAACCTAGCGTATGATCAAGAAATGTTTTACCTGAAGTCGGGACGCATAAACAAATATGGTATTCATGTAATTTTTAAAGATGTGAGGACCTTAATTGATTTAATTCAGGAAGACAATAAAAGTTACGATGAGACCATGATACACGACCAATTTTCATGCCACAGTAGTCCGAAAGACTCAGAATTTTTTCGTTAATAATGATATTGAAGTAATTTCACATACCGGTACAAATAATTCTAGCAATTCTTTGTGTGTGTTACATCAAAATATAGGAGGACTTTTATGTAAACTAGACAAACTTCAAATTGCAATGAACAATTTCCACACAAAAAACCAGGAAATTGATGTCATTTGCATTAGTGAAACTTTTTTGACTAAGGTCACAGAAAATAATGTTAAATTAGAAAACTTTACTCCAGGAGCCTTTTACAGTAGACGCAATCGTAGGGGTGGAACGGCTATACTAGTTAATAAAAATCTGCAGTCTAAAAAAATAGTGCTAGAGTCGAACTTAGGAACAGATTTTTACTTTGAATGTTGTGGTATAGAGTTGATTGGCTTGGACGTTATTATCCTAGTAATATATAGAATACCAGTACAAAAAAAATCCCATATTGGAATATTTATTCACAAGCTGGATAAATTACTATTCCACCTGTCCTGCAAATACAAGAAAAAGAAAATAATAATCTGTGGGGACTGGAATATAGATGTGCTAAAAGATAGCCCTTATGTGAAAGATTTAAAAACTACACTTCACAAATATAACTTCACATTACACATAGATTCTCCGACTAGGTTAAAGTCATGTATCGACCAAATAGCTAGTAACGTTGAGAATGTTAGTGCAAAAACACATCAAATATGCTTATCAGATCATGATAGGGCTCAAACAATCACTTTTAACGTAAAGCAAAAGAAGATATGTCATACTTGGTTTGAATACAAGAGAGACTATCACAATGAAAATGTTAACAAATTCCTACAGTGCTTATCAGCACTATCGTTTTACGATGTCATGTCCTCCAATGACCTGACGGAAGCTTTTAAGTCATTTTATGAGATGCTGTGTTTGTTATACAACCTATGTTTTCCCATAATAAAGGTCAAATTTAACAACCGCTTCAAAATATGCATATGGTTAACAAAAGGTATTAAAAAATCCTGTCACACTAAACGAAAATTGTACATAAGATACACACTTACAAAAACAAATAAATCTAACAATAAAACAAAACTAAAAAACTACAGCAGATTATTAAGAAAATGTATCGCGAAATCTCAAAAAATCAATAATGTTAATCATATATCACGTAGTAAAAATAAGTGTAAAGCTACATGGGACATTATTTCTTCCAGTTTATCCAATATTAACATGCATAATGAAATTGACAATTTGAATTTTAATAATATGACATTTAATAATCCGCAGGACATTTGTAATTTAATGAATAATTTTTTTATTGACATAACCCTACCAAATTCGGGTACAAATAGTGGAATCCAACATTCTAATAATAATGTATCGAATAATGTTAAGAACTTTCACTCCACAATTTTCTTAACACCTGCTGATGCTCAAGAAGCTTTTAAAATTATAATGTCTCTTAATAACAGTAAAACCTCCGGATATGATGACGTAACAACATACATTCTTAAGCTGAGTGCTCCTTGGATATGTCACCCTATAGCACACATTATAAATTTATCATTTGTTCAAGGGGTTTTTCCTGAACAGTTGAAACTGTCGGTGGTAAAACCCTTACACAAAAAAGGTGACCGCAAAGATCCTAACAATTATAGGCCCATAACTATTGTTCCTGTTATTTCTAAAATAATAGAGAAATCAATGTGTCGTAGGCTAACGGGATTTCTTGAAAGAAACGAGCTATTACAACCAGAACAATATGGTTTCAGAAAAGGTCTTTCAACTGAACTTGCTTGTTTCGATTTCGTAAAATTTGTAACGGAATGTCTAAACAATAAATTACCTATTTTGGCAATATTTCTCGACTTAAGCAAGGCATTTGATTGCGTTGATCATGGTCGACTACTAGCCAAACTTGAACGTTACGGAATCCGAGGAGTCGCGCAAAATTGGATTAAAAGTTATTTGTCAGACAGAAAACAATGCACAGAAATTTTAAAAATAGAAAAGATAAAAAAGAGTTTTACTAAAGTTAAATACCGCTCAGATTTTCGTGAAGTTAAGTCTGGTGTCCCTCAGGGGAGCATCCTAGGGCCTCTTTTATTTTTGGTGTACATTAATGATCTCCCTCTAGCTATCCCTCACAAATGTATACTTTTCGCAGATGATACAACTCTACTAGTTAAGGCTGAAAATCCTGATACATATGAAAGTACAGTTAATAATGCTCTGGCTGACATAAAAAATTGGACATGTAAAAATAATCTAAATATTAATATGACAAAGACATTCTATATTCAATTCCATTCATATAATAGTTTTCCAATTCAATTAAATATCGATTATAACAATATACCAGTTTTAAAATGTGAAAGTATTAAATTTTTAGGGTTAAACATTGATCAGCATCTCAACTGGAAAGATCATATTGATGCAGTTTGCAGCAGATTAACTAGATTTATTTTTGCCTTAAGAAAATTGAGAAATACAGTTAGCATTGAAGCAGCAGTTACAGCTTACCACGGCGTTGTCTCGTCAGTGTTAAGTTACGGTTTACTTCTGTGGGGAAACTCAGTTGATGTTGAAAGAGCTTTCAAATTGCAAAAGAATTGTATACGTGCAATAATGAAAGCTAGATTTGACGATAGCTGCAAGCCGCTTTTCAAGAAGACAAATATATTGCCGCTACCTTGCATGTATATAAAAAAAGCATGTGAACTAGTAAAAAACCGACCAGACTTATTTAAAATGAGGTCAGAATTCTATATGAGCCAGAGAACACAATACAAGAACCTTTTTCATCAACCTCGATGCCACTTAACGATTTACAAAAAGAATGCGTATAATATGTGCATAGTTCTATACAACGATTTGCCGGACAGCATAAAACAGTTAAACGGTACGAAATATAAACAGATGCTAAATAGTTTTCTGCTAGAGCACTGTTTTTATAGTACCAAAGAATATGTAGAGTATAATAATCGAAAAATACAATAAAATCAACCTTGTACATCTTCTTGCCCGACAGGAGAATTTGCAAGTTCTTCACTCTGACGCCCTCGTCCTATAACAAAAGGGAAAACCCAAATAAGTTCTCGTCTAACGGCATTTCTTTTTAATAATTATTGTTTGTTGGGTAATTGTATAACATTATTATAGCAGAGTAAAAAATATAGGCTTAAAACAAACATAAAGAACATACCTTGTAGTTTCGATGAATCCACGTTGATAGTCTTGAGCAAAATGATTAGCTGTTTTAGCTCACTAAATCGTTAGTTAAACGCGGGTGCCATGTTTTTGAAGCTTGTGCGATTGCCGTCATGGCCGTTGATCAAATGAAAGATGTAGTGAAAATGGCGGAACGCGTGAACGAACGAACGAATGGAAGGGAATTATAAATTGACTTACTATTAATAAAAATGTAATAAATATGTAATAATAAATGTGTAATTTGAATTTTAATAATTTTAAAAATAATTTTGGGCTATTGTTTATATAAATTGGATAGTTTCTTGTCAAATTTCTGCATACCAGAAAGGAAACAAAATGTATAATTTTATTAATGAATTGAAATCCTTAATGATTAATGATAATAGTAATATCAAATAATTACCAATTTAAAGTAAATGTATTAATTTTAATGATAAATATAGGTAGTTTGTATTTCTAAACATAATTTGCATGTCGGATGACGACAGGATACCTGCTTCCGAAACCGTGTTGTACCTACTATCTGTACTTGTATATCTGTGTGTCCTTAGCAAATAAAATATCTTTATCTTTATCTTTATCTTTATCCATTGTCAGTCACCATTAGACCATGAATCCTGTAAAGTGTTCGAAACGTCAGGATGTATTTAAATTTTATTAATATACGCGATACTTACTAGTAGAAAATAAAAATCAAATTTTATTAGTAGTCGATTTTATTAAATACATTACTACGACATCTGAAGCATGAATGGATTTCCAAAAAAATCTCATAAAGAAAAGGCTTATTCTGCTTTCCAAAAAATCACTGGCAGCGGGAATGCATTTATTTTTTAGCCAACCTGTATAATAGATATATACCTACATACATAAACCATCACGATCAAGGAACAAATAATTGTGCTAATAAATACACAGATAAATGAAGGGTCCACGGAAAGACCATATCTAGTCAATTTAAATTACAGAAGGCAAAACCACCTTACTTTTAATAATATAATAATAATAATAAATATCTTTATTCACCCAAACACAGAAGTTACAATTTTATCTGGCGATGTCCGGTGTGTCCCAAACTAGGCTGAGCCTGTATCTTGGGACCCAAACAGAATAAGGTGTGAATTTGCCTTGATTTTTTAAAGTTTAGGACATGTTTTTTCCGTGGACCCTTCAATATGCTGTCTCCGTATTCGAACCCGGAACCACCAGTTTCGTAGCAGGATCACCAACAAGGCTACAGAGGCTGACTAAATAATACTTTCAAAATGCCTACCGATTCCTTATGTAAGTTTGAAACCTTCATCATCAACACACGTCGAGCAATGAATTGATTATCAGTTTTCTTCGGAATGAGGACATTGTCCACTCAACGCAGTTTTATTCAAAGGTTATATGATTATTAACCTAAAGTAATTGGCCAATTTAACCGCAGGGCCGAGTTCTGTATTGCCCCTTATCATGAGTTTACAATGACAATTACCTATCGATCGAATTCGTGAAATCAGCCACAGGGCGTCTTTGTCGCACCAATATCACTAGTGTAGTCTGATACACTAGTTACCTAGGGATATAAGGTCTGACTGATAATAACTTTTAGAAAAGGCCTAGAACAAATAGAATTCTTGGCTGAGAACGAGGACTTAAAAATCACAACAGTGAAAGGTGCATTCAGATCAAACGAGCATTCGCTATTCTATCCCCCACTATGCGAAATCAACGAATCAGGTTTTGTGTAACGATCGAATTTCGTAGAGTAGGAGGTTAGAATAGCGAATGCTCGTTTGGTCTGAATGCACTTAAAGAAAGTAACAGAATACTGATTCGGCATGAAATATTAACATTCATAAGTTTATACTCGTAATAGTATAACGTAGCATGAAAACAATAATTAATCATATGGAAATTGTAAGATAATGTTAAAATATAACACTAATGTTGTAGTACTGAAAATCTGAAAATATTAAAATCTAAATTATAAATAACCTCGGCCACTCGGTCTTCTCTCGGTAAGACCGAGTGGCCGAGGGGTACAGGCATCAGCCGCGAAAGCTGAGTACGTGGGTTCGATCCCCACCTCGGACATAGGTGATCTTGGTCGTTTTTCTTTGGTATATGACATCTAATATTTATAATTTATATAGGATTAAGTAGTGTGACTACTGAAGAAAAATTAAAAAAAAGTACAAATCAAAATATTTAGTTAATAAATAATTTGATTTGTACTTTCGCAATATGTTTATTAAAATCTACCTAACCTACTTGTATATCTAAGATTGGCCCTTGTTGCATTACCTTATTTTACGAGTATACCAAATCAGAGTCAGACCTCTGTCTTATTAGTCTACGGCGAATTGAGCTAGATTTTCGTTGTCTGGCATTATCAGACTATGGTATTCAAAAGTTTAAGCGCAGATTCATTTGGTCTCGGCCCTTTTCGGTCAAAACCCTACACCGGAATCTCGGCTAAATGTTTAGCCGAGATTATTTGAAATTGCAACTCGGCGGACATTAGTTTAGTTAGTTTATGGTTTAAGACTTTTATTCACATAAGAATATACATTATTCACTTAAAATGAGAACTTAAATTTAACAAAAAATCTAAGTCTTCCGCAACTCGACATCCATCGTGCCTTATTGCGTGATAGCGAGGTAGCCCTATTCCAACCATCCAAGCTCCTTCACGAAACTGCATCTGTTTCAGGTTGCTAAATGCCTCCTTTAGTGTGTTTTGGACCTTAAGATGCGTTTAAACCAAAAGAGTATTCGTTGTTCTAGCGCCCGTTCTAAGAAATCAACCAATCACGTTTTGTGTACCGATTGAATTTCGTAGAGTGGGAGGTTAGAACAGCGAATGCTCTTTTAGTTTAACCGCACCTTTACAGATAAGTATACACAGTCGATAGAGGTGTGTGAACAAATGGTAAGGGCGGTACCCACTGCATTGTACGTTACTACGTCTTATGAAGTTGTTGTCCAGTCCGTTGCCTGCTTCCGAAACTTCGTCCATTTTCACCGGTTCAAGTTAGCCAACTTATAATATAATTCCCGTGTTGGTTGAATTCTATGGAAAATCTTACGCCAAGGGGCTATTTCGAAATTTACGAACAACAGGACTATTGGGAGCTTTAAGTTTCCATATGAAGGGTCCACGGAAAAAAACATGTCTAGTCAATTCAAATTACAGAAGGAAAAACCACCTTACTTATAACAGAATAAGGTGTGAATTTGCCCTGATTTTTTTAGGCATTGGACATGTTTTTTCCGTGGACCCTTCATTATTCCGTGCAACAATAGAATACGAAAAAAATAAAAATATGGCTGACTTTCAATGGCATTTCTTTTCTTTGACACAACGAGTAACTTTATTTTTATGTTAATACTAATAATCGAATAAATACCAATAATTTCAACTAAAAATGTATATGAATGAAGGTGATAAGCTGATAAAACCACAATTGCGTTCTGAAAGTGCGTTATTTTATTATAAAAGAATGCAAGTTTTTAGGTTTGTTACTTACATTTTTTTCGTTTCCTACTGGTGCACGGAGTCTCTATACTGTCATGCTATCAGAATATTTTTTTAACCTCGTAAGGCTCAACGTCCTATTTTTATTAGGACAACAGAATTTACTCATAACGACGCCATATTTTTCAAAAAAATATGAATTTTATTTTGTGGGGCCCAAAATTAAAAATAAAATGTTCTTTTTTTTAAGACACTGGGTTATTATTTCACTTGTCCTAAAAATAGAATGGGTCTGACGAGGTTCACCAGAGTAAAAGGTAACTTTACCGATACTTGCAAAGTCATACAGTTGATAAGGTTTACATTCCAGATAGTCGTGTAGGCAGCATTTTGACGCTAGAGGATAAGCGTTTAAAAGGTCACAAACCTGAAAATACGCATTAATCAGAAAATGCGGATGGCTAGCATTTTCCGATTAAAGCGAATTTTCACGTTTTAAAAAGTCGACTGCATGTTATGCTGCCGATGTGCTGAATCGGTAAACAAAAAAACGTGCATTTTTTAAATGTTATTCTTATCTCGTTAGTTGTAAATATTGGCGCAGGTCCATTTGTTATTTGTACCTAGTTATAGCTGTAGCGACTTACAACCTTCGAGTTATATTAGTTTACTGATTGTTACTATTGTTAGTCAACTGTAGAATACAGGACGACTGGAACAAATTGTTGTAGTGTCAAATACATTACATATTTACATTACACTTTATTGCTTTCTAAGGGTGCGGGTCTACTAGTAGTAGGGATTCGCCGTTTCTGCCCCCGGTTTTGGGCGGGCTTATGTACTGCCCCGCCCACAATCATGGCCGCCGAAACTAAAAAAAAAAAAAAAAAAAAAAAAAAAAAAAAAAAAAAAAAAAAAAAAAAAAAACAAATACCCCCCCACTTGGAGCGTTTGGGAGTGGTCCCAGCTATGTAAAATGGCGCCTTCTGTCTTTTATATCGTGCTCTACTGCTACAATGCACCGCACCAATAAAACCTTTCTCGACTCTCCATTGTTCTCCGGAAAGGGATCGATCCATTGTCTCACATCTACCTGGTCAAACGGTCGGCCAAACAGGACGCCTGTTCCTTTTTGATGTTTAAATTATATACTGCTGCGATTTGTCAATGGCATCTACATATAAGCAAATACCTAACAAGTGGGCGGGTATATAACTATGTACGTACATACAATTTCTTCAAACGGGTAGTATTTAAAGGTATAACAAAAAAAAACCCCTAACCTAACTCTAATATTCTGTAGGGGAGCAAAAACGATGTGTACATTGTTTGTTAGGTGATTCATTATTTCCGTGTTTACTTTATGCAAAGTGAACAATGACGTAGGTAAATTTATTACGGTATTATATGTATTGTTCATTATTGCTTTTGGCTCATACATTTCAAAACTATTGCTACCATTGTGTGTGGTCAAATAAATATTCAAAGAAATAGTCAATTGTTTGGAATTTATTATACACTATTCCATTATTTAAAAAATGTACAAGCTTCGACAGGTTCAAATTGAGTACGGTGACTTTACTTCATACTTGTGTAATTATAATTGCCGATTTCTAAGAATGAACTTTTGGGTAAGACTCACCATTTTTCAATAGTCTTAACGTCATATATTTAAGGCTCATTATTAAACTGCCACAAGTTTATTATTAGAAATCGCCAACTGTATGTATCAACACAACCTACAAGTTTGAACAGGTTAATATTAGGAAATAAATACATGCCTATTATTCTGTTTCTGGTAAGCTTTCAAACCTTTGTTAAAACGAATAGTTTTTTCATGTTTTCGCTATTGATGAAATAATTTATTCAAGTTTAAGCATCTTGGTGTACCGAGCGAGTTCCGACTGGTTTTTATTGGGTATACTTACTATTCTAGTCAAATTGAACCTGTTAGAACAAGATGCATCGAACAGCAACGGTATATTTTTTATTACATACCTATTATCCTGTTTCTGGGAAGCTTTCAAATCTTTGTTAAAAGTAATAGTTTTTTCATGTTTTCACTTTTGAAGAGATCATTTATTCAGGTATTCTTGGTGTACCGAGCAAGTTTCGACTGGTTTTTATTGTGTATACTTACTATTACAGTCAAATGGAACCTGTTAAAACCAGATGCATGGAACAGCAACGGTATATTTTTTATAACTTTGGGATTCGTATAAAAGCGTTCTCTCAGTGCCTTTACTTAAATAGTCTCTCAGTGTCTACAGACTGGTGTACCGGCAGTCAGATAATATCAGTGTATTAGTGAAGTGTTGTGATCAAATCATCTTCATAATGGATGTAAGTATGTAAATGAAGTGTTTATATTACAGTAATAATTAGTTTTACTCAAGTGTTTGTTGTCTTTTGACTATTTAAATGTGAAATAAATTGTTTAATTTCTTTGAAAATACTTTCAAAAACTATCAATAAGTGCTTATATTACAGTAATTATTATTTTTACTCAAGTGTTTGTCGTCTTTTGACTATTTGTTTTAATAGTTGTGAAATAAATTTATATACTTTGTTTCAGTTCTCTGAAAATACTTTCAAAAATTACTACTACCCCGAAAATCAAGAAGCATCCTCCGATGAAGAGGGTACGGTGGGGTTAAAAATAAAACAGGCGATTGCAAGGAAGAGACAAGCAAACAGCATAGATGGTTTTTTCGAGAGACCTAAGAAGAAAACTAAGGCATCGAAAAGATCATCGAATGTGTCTCAGAGTACCACCGATGGGGTGGCGTATTTGTCTTCGGGAAAAGACGACGGAGCATACGCTTCCCATTTAATCAAAATAGAAGTATACGACATCGAAAAAATCCGAAACATTGCGCCTGCGGAACATTGGAAGCATTGTGATGTGAGACTTAAATATTACACCTGCAATGAGGATGATTCCAATCTACAAAGTGCCCGTGATGTGATTTTTAATATAACAAAAGAAATAGCTTCTAAGGAAAACTGCGTGAAATACTTTATAGACACTGATAAGAATAAATAAATAGTTAGTTTGTAAGTTTAATTGTTAAGTTAAACTGTAAGTAGTGCATTTGTAATAGTTTTGTTAACTAGAAAATAAGTAATGTCTTATATTATATAACTCATGGTTTTTGCATTTTATGTACACCTTTTTAATATGTCCTTTCTACGTTTGTAAATAGCTATATTATGCACTACATTTTTGTACTTTGAATATATTCAATTTGTTGTAATAATTACATTGTTATAAATAAAACGAAGGTTTTTTTATTTGCATATTTTATTCATAAAAATTGATTGAAACATAGTGTCCAATACTAAATCATTACATAAAGAATTTTTAGTAAACTGACTTATAAAGTCATACATTGTTTTGCCCTGAAACTTAAAATAAAGATACACCAGACAATATTCTCCACAAACGGAGGTAAAATGGTTTTGAAGGCTTTGGTTGTTATAAAACCACATCTTAGTGTTTCTTTTTAAAAATAACAAATGATTACCAGTAGGTTTTCTACCAAAACTGTCAAAGTATTCACCTACACCGTTATCATCAATGTGCATAGCCACCCAATGAGAGCCTGGTTTTGAGTCAGGATCCAAATTACTTATGATGAATACAGGTAAATTAGTCCAAATGGGAATTTTGTTAGCAGCAAAAACATTAAATTCAAACAATGGGTTTAATTTCTTCATACAACGTTGAATTTCATTAGTATCCATAATAAAAAAAATGTGGCTTTAACAATGGTGTTCTAAACAATGATCACACCAAAGTAAAGTAAATGAATGCAGAACAATGTATTTATAGGATTATTAACTGTTGTAATCTACAGATATATCACGATTTTTGTTTATCTCAATAATATTATCGAATTCTGCATACACAATACAATTAATGGTGCTAGTTAGAGCCGAATCAAACCGTACTTCTATGCGTACACTTCCATGTCTTACAAGGTTCCAGTGTGAAGTTGAACTAGCAGATAAATCAGGGGTTAAATCAAAACATAACAATGAATAACCTCCCCCATAATTTGTTCTGCTTATTGCATTACCCTCGTTGTGGAAATGAATACCAGTTCCAGAAAATAAGGTGTGATATATTGTTGCAATCTTACCCGAACTAAATGACGGTTGTAATGTTTTAGAGGGAATTTCATGACCATCAACAAACAAACTAAATGAATTCATATTATAATGTTGAAAATTAAATGGATTCAAAGCTAAATTACCGTTAAAAGCCGAATTTGATACAAATCCAATAATACATCTTTTTGGGATTTGACCAAGAAATATATTATCCAATGTTTTTCCCTGTACCCCTGTTGGTATTGTAATAACTTTAACTTCTGCTCTCGTAATGGGGTACTTGGCAGTAGTTGTTGCTAATACTTTTTGATGGGCTAATAAAACGCTAGGGTTGATTCTTGTTCGTCTTACAATCAGACTAGCATCCATTATTTGTACTTTAAATTTTTTATCTTGATGACAAATAAGATTAAACGATTCTTTTGATCGTACCAACTTAATACGCAATTCAACACCATTGATCAAAAATTTTTCCTGATTAAATATATCACCATGCAAATGTCCGATCATTTCCACTTCTTTACTTTCCTTGATAAATTCTAGCCTTTTATGAAATCCTTTATTATTGGTGTCAACGGTATCCATGTAATTTGGGGTATCCTCATACCACAATCCGCAAGTAAGATGAGTTTCTTTGGCTGCTGGTCCATAATTGAGAAGATTTTCCATATAAGCTCGGTAAGCATATGTATTGTTTGGGGGGGATATGAGTTTTTGATTTAAATATACATCGAGTTGGTTAAAAAGAGAGTGTAACCAGTTATTTGTAGGCCCAACTGCAGCATCTGCTTTGATCCTTGTACCATCTTGATTTAATACTTTAGCAGATATGTGTATCATTGTGTGTGATAGATCAATGTAGTCATCTCCTGATCCAGGTACTTGAAATTCAATGGGACCATCATCGCTTAACGATGAAATTGGTTTGTAATGAATCCATTGTCCGCTTTCAATGCTTGTTTGAGTGGATGGAAGGGCAAATAAATCTAATTCAGATTTCACACATTCACATGAATGACTGTGTAAAAATGACATTTTTTAATTTGAAAATATATCGTTATTTTTATTAGTTTTGTTACTTCCTCTTCGTCGTGTTGCTTTTAAAGAAATGAGTGGTTCTCTTCTTTTATTCGACATTTTATACCCAGATCCTGACATGAGTGAATCAATTTTTTCATCAGCCTTTCTTTTTAAGTTAGCACTTGCTTCCTTGAATCGTGATTTAATTGAACTGTCCATTGGACGAGAATTTACCATGTCCGATAACAACCCAACTCCCGCTCCTAAAGTTTCTTTTCCGATGGTTTTTAAGCCACTAGATAGCAACGGAAGCACTGATCGGAATAACCCACCTAAAAAACTACCTATGCCATGTCCTCGTTGATATGGAACTCCCTTATAAACGATTCCTATTCCGGAACCAGCTTGGTGGGAATAATAATGTTGATAGGGACAAGAAATCGACGATCTGTTGTAAATCATTTTACTCGTTGAAAGTGAAGTTTCACACAGGAAGATCCAAATTGAAATGGTACCCTGGCACCAGTCGTTGTCCTTATATCTATTTCAATGGTATCAAACTCTCTTCGTAAAACTGGTACATAATGAGCAGGTGAGAAAATATGTGTTTTATGAGCTCCATAAATGAACTTAGTTGGATCTAATGGTATAATCCTGAGCAATGAAGTAATAACATCCCCCACTACTTGTGGTTGAATTATATCAGTGTAAACAAATATTTGAGAAGGTAAACCTAAATACAAATTTGCAGGGGTTTTTCCTAATGCAATATGTTTCAAATTTGTTCTTGGTTTGAAACCCAACTGAAGGCTTAGTATCGGACTTGTTGAAATAGAAGTAATTTCATTATTTGTTATTGATACCCCAACTAGTTTTGTTAATTTATCGCACCGAAACTTCACATTATTTTTTAATTGAGGGTTTTCATTGAACGCCTGAAGCAAATGATCCATATTATCATAAGTAGTAGCAGGTATATGGGTTTTAATATCTACTGTTTTTGAAGTCTTGTTAGCGGGGTTTATTAAGGTTTTCTTTATGTAAATAATATTTTCATGTTCTTGAACATTATACATGGAACAGGGGTATTGAAATTCTACCAACCCAACTAGCCACTCTCCATCCAATTTAATAGTCTTAGGTAGTTTAGTTAAAAAATGTGCAGTTGTGTTATCCGTGTAGTAGTCTGATGAGCTATTACTTAACAATGTTAAATAAAAACTGTTATCACTCATATTTTCTGTAAGTTTGATTCTGGTATCCAAGAATTAAATTTATTGGGATAACCTTGCCACTTCACTAGTATTTCCTTTCTGCCAGCAACTCGGCGTGAGCGTATTATTTTATCAATTTTATACTCTTTGGTGGGGAGGTATGTTACTTTTTGTAATTCATTAGAATAAAATGTACCAATGATAGGTTCATCTTCCAAATCCCTTAAAGTATACACAAACCGCGGTGATCTTTTTATAATCGAATTGATAATAAATATTTCATCACTCCAATTGCTTTCATAACCTTTTTGAAATACATGTTTATATTTAGTGATCCTAACATGGTCACCTACATTTAGTTGCTTATTTTCTATTGAAAGTTGCCTATCTTTTTTGCGATCATACAAGTTACTCCAAACAGTCATAATATTATTAGAGTTAACATCAACTGGACGCATTTTAATGCTAGAATGATAGCTGTGGTTATAAGAATGAAGAAGATCTTGTAGAATATTAGTGTAATTATATGTATTGTTATGAGTAAAGTAACGCCACATTTTCATTTTAAGAGTCCTTTGAAACCTTTCCACTATACTTGCTTTTATGTCGGGGTTATTGGTGGTATAATAATTTATATTTTTACTCTTAAAGTAATCTCGAACTACCTTTGAAACAAATTCTGTACCTTTGTCGGATTGTATGTGACGTGGAACAGAGTTGGCTTCAATAAATATGCTTTCAAAACATTGTTTAACTGTTGATGAATCTTTCTTCTGCATAGCTCTTGCAAAAGCATATTTACTGAACACATCAATAACACAAAGAATATATTTGTACCCATCATTGTATTGACTGTAAGTACTCATATCACTTAAATCAGCTTGCCAAAGTTCATTAAAATTAGACAAGATGTATTTATTTCTAGCAAATCGTCTATGAACAGGTTTATGTAATGTATAAGTATCTTGAGATTGTAACCAATTTTTCACATCTTCTTTTTTCAATTGTCCCTTCATCTCCCTCATTAAACTATTCAAACTGCTATATCCAGCCGGATTAGAGACATCGTAGTAGATTCTATTAATATTTAATAGGGGGTCCATTTTTCCCACTCTATTTTCTTTCTTGAACGCTTATGTGACTGTGTAGTAACAGGGGTAGACGTTTTATTCTCTTTATCTGGCAAGGATCTCGATTTTTCAGAAGTGGATGGCGCAAAGTGATCAATTATGGGAGTGCCTTCAATAAATTTCAAATTTGTTGGATTACCTATGCATGATCTAGGAACTTTAATATCTCTTAAAAGTGCAGCGAACTCTTCCCATCCAATTGGCTTAGGACGCTTAAGACATCTAACCGTATCGCTTACCAAATCAATAATATTACTGTTTTGAATGGTTCGATTGTTTATAACAACTTCTCCAGTTGGTTTCCACCATATTTTCGGTCTATTTAAAACAATGCTATCTAACAAAGTCCGAGTTTTCTTTTCATAAGATTTAGGTAATACTGCTAATATTTTTGATGGTGTAAATGATATCGATTCATTATTTATTTCACCAGGTGGTGTATTAAACGACGATGGACTAGCTGTTTCAGTTACATCTCCAGTAACTGATTCATTATTTTCAATGTCCTCCTTTTTATTTACTTCCGATTTTATAACATCATTATTTTCATCGTTGAATTGATTAACCCCCTCCATCACAATAGGAATCTTAAACGGTTTTCGATCCGTTTCTGTAAAATGTAGAAATCGTTGCAAAGCTTGTGAATATAAAATCCATTTTTCACGGTCATTTATTTTACTTTTAAGGATTTTTTGCATCTCACCATCTAGCCTAGATGCTGTATTTTCAAGTGTACTATCATTGCGTTTTAATCTTTCAATAAAATCCGATTCAACTAATAACATTTTTTTTGTGTTTTCCATTTTGTTTATGAGAACGAATTCACTAAGGCACTTAAAACTGCACCTAAAATAATAGGTAAAAATGCACCACCCTTTTGAATAATAACAGTTTTTCTCAGTTTATGTTTTCCTTTAGAAACTAATTTTCTTAAAGTATCTTTATATTTTTTTAATTTTGACTTTTCTTTTTTTTCTAGCGGAATTTTTCCATTTAGCACGTTATAAATACATTCGCAAATAATGTTAATCTCGTCATCATCGCAAGATTTAAGTAGTGCTGTACGATATTTTGGTTTAAGCAATTGCAAGGCTTCAAGTAAGTGTTTATATGTGTTAACTCTTGCATGCATTATGAAGAACTGACTAAAATATGTTGATTCTTATCATATTTAAACCCTTTTTTGGGTACATACACTGTGCAGTGTCCATCAAACGGAAATATTTTTGTCTTGAAACGACACATGTCATTTGTATTTTGTTTTAGATCAATCATTAGGTAACCATGAGCATCCTTAGTAGCATCTTTGTAAGCTTCATCAACGAATTTCGAGTTTTCTGGGTAAACTTGTCGTGACAGGTACCGTATTTGAGTTTTATCCCTGGGATTCTTAAAAAATATAATGTAACTTGTATTCAATGATATATCACGTTGTCCTCTCCCCTGATGAAATATATTCTGTGTGATGTAAAATACACTTAGGTTTCTATGATGACTACCTTTTGTAAAAATGTCAACGATCCGACCATCGGATTCTCTCATCAAATCATCTATAATAAGAAGTTTAGGCTTCTTACCATCAAAGATAGAAAAATCTGGTATTCCTTGGCTATAATTTACATTTTGCAGATTATAAAGAGGTTGCATTTCATCATAACACCAAATAATTTCATCATATTCAATGTTGCATATCTCTTTGGAATTATTCAAAAAGTTTGTGACAAATTGAGTTTTACCACACCCACTCGGGCCTGCAACAATAGCAGTAAAAGGATGACAAAAATGAATCATTATGAAATATTCGAAAAAATGTGTGTTGTTATGAAAACAGACGAACATTAAATGGTGCTATTCTTTAACTCGATTGGTTTTTAAACATTTCAATTTTTAACGTTATGTTTATGGATTAACTTTTTTAAGATTTATTAAACAAATAATACTACTAAAATAAAATAAAAAGTTGTTTGTTTTGGTTTGCACACATATATTTTATTTCTGTTGGCTGATAAGAAACACTGACAAAAACCCATCAAGGCTTTTGATTAAACTTAAAATTTAACATGAAATAAAACTGGCAATCATTACAAAATTCAGTCTTATTTTCTATAATTGTAACAAATTAAAGTTTTATTTTATAATTTTTACAAGTTATTTTTACAATATCCTTAGACCATAAAATATACTTACAACTACAGTTGACATTACTAGTATGTACATTTGACAAATTAACATTATACCTTAAAATATATTTACAACTATTGTGACCAGTATGTGCATACAATGTACAAAAAACAATGATAGAATTGCAATGTTCTGTGATAATGACAATACAATATTGTAAATTTAAAATTACTGTGGTATTTTATAATGACCCCACGCAAGAGTATCGGTAGAATTTTCTAATAAGTAACGTTTTGTATCATTATGTGATAATGATACTTTATTTATTTGTTGTGTGAAAATAATATGCTTAATAGATTTAAATCTTCGCATTTGTGCATACTGTTCTTTTTTATTTAATAAACAGTTCTTGTAATTATCAACCGTAAATTTTTCAGTGACGCATTTATTTACACCTTTAGCTTTCGATGTGACACCATGTTTTTTGTCAGGTTTTTTTTCAACATCCATGGTATACATTTTAGACCGCAGACCTACAAATTCTTTGAAAATCCTACCGTTATTCTCATCCTTAAAAAATCCTAACCGCTTTTTATTAAGCAATGGTAAATGATATCGATTGTTAGGAGGATAGTCAGAGGTATCGAAATACGAGTTAACATCAGATTGTATGTCTCCATAATAGTCTTCAGTGAAAATTTGATAGACTAAACTGTCAGTGTCTGTGTAAAGTAATTTCAGATTGTTTTGGTACTTTGTTTTCATATAATCGTAATGAAATTTATACATTAATGTTTTAGATATATCTAAAATGCAAAATCCAAGGTAAATTGGTTTGTTGTAAAAAACCTTGGTTTTTTTCAGTTGAACAGCAACTAAATTTTCTGCAAATATTGATAAACTATGGAATTCTGGTTTCGCTATTAATGATTGCACTCCTTGAGATTTCCCTCTGTTTTCCCAATGATTTAACAACTTCACATCAACCCGTTTTAAAACATTCTCCATGGTTTTTCCAAATACTGAATTGTTCATAAGTTTGTAGAAATCCTTATCAAAGTCTGACGTAGCTTGCGATCGCATGCTAGTGTTTAAATCTATATACTTTTTTAACCATGGAGATTGATTGAATTTTAAAACTTTATGAATTTTAAGCAAACGTAAGCCTTTAGCTAAACACTGCTTAAGGTTCCTGTAATGTATCACGTAGTTTGTTTTATTATTAAGATTAGGTATCAATTTTTTTTCTTTTGTGTCACCTAAACAAATATTTTCGGGGCAAAATGGTAAATCAGAATGAGAGTCATGCAATTCCTGAGGATACTGTAAATCAACTTCCAATATGAAACCATGATCGTTATCGTCTGGAATATTAAAATCCGTATCTATATTGACCCATTCAAATCCACCAGTGGGGAGACATTGCGACATTGCCCAACCATAAAGGTTATTGGCATCGAAATACATCAGAAAAGAAGAAAGAATGGTTGGATCAAAATCATGCATGAATTTATTATTCGCTTTTGCGTATCTGTTGCTGCACTGAGATATACCTCCTCGAATATTATTAGCAATGAAAGTAATCTTGTCAATATCGGTCAAAAGTTCTAGTTTAATTTTTGTAACATACAACATTGCATCCCAGCTCAATCCTGGTGCAGTATAATAATGAGCAGGATCCAAACCATATGTTTTAATGCAAATATTTCTAAAATTCTCGAATACATCTGTTAGTAATAAGACGTCTGTTTTTAAATATAAATCTGAATAGTCACCCATATTTCGACATTTAAAATGATTCCATACATCAAGAGCATGATTATAATCGTCTTCTGATATATGGGTATCAGTCAAGGAGCTGTAGAATTTATCCCGAGGTGGAAGGTTAGTTAACATTAAAGAATTAAACGATGTCATGTGTTCATATGGATAAACACCTTTTCGCATTAAACGCTGAACATCTTCTTCATTTGGGAAATTCAATTTCAGATCATGAAATTGTTCAAATGATAGATTTTCAGCCAGTTTTTCGAGACTACTAGACATGAATTTCAGAGAATCTACAAACCTCAACTTCATGATTCGGTTCTTAATTTTTAGAACTTTAGTGAAAGATATGTACTTTTCTTTGTTCTCTGGGATAAGTTCTATCTCACCGTCCTCAAAACCAAGACCATGTACTAAAAAGTGACTGTCATAATTGCTGAGGTTGTGGAAAAATACAGGGACAAAATCGGGGGATATGTATTTATTGCGACAGAGTTCGTGTGCAACCCCTTCGTAAGCACCTGTATACGAGTTGTATGAAATAACTTTATTGCCATTAAAAGCTCGATCACAGATATAACAACTTGTACACTGCGCAATATTTTCTTGGTCTGCTATCTTCAAGGGTAAAGGTGATTTTACAATTTTTTTGTTTCTGTAAATGACCTGTAAATCTTTTTTTATGAAATCCATAAATGTTCTAGAACAGTTTTCACCTTTGTAAGTTCTATAGATTGATAACTTATCATCATATGAACATTTTATATAATAACCAAAACTGTAAACTTCATGTCTTTGAACATTAACAGTTGATGGTTTGTCGGAAGAGGTAGGTAGATCGTTGGTATTAATAGGTTTTAAAAACGCTTCAAAGTCGCAGTATATTACGAATGGATGACGCAATTTACGTTCGTAATTATCGAAAGTAATTTCATTGGCTACAGCTGTGTCGTTAAACCAATTATTCGTTGTTTTATTCCCTAAAGGTAAATTCGTGCAAACATGGAAACAATCATTACTTTGGTGGTTTATTAAATTGGTATATGATGTAAAACTTGTTAAGCAACCATCGCATATATGAGCAGCATGTTGTCGGTGGGTCAATTGATTGGATACTAATCGAGATAAACTTTTAATAAGACAGTAATGATTAACACTACCATCGGTTATGTACAACAAGTTGACATGCTTATCTTTTTTACATTTTGTGAAATGTAGTGGACCTACAACAACATTAGATTTACTTTGAGAATTGTATTCTAATCCAAAGACGTTTACACTTATATCATTAAAATTCTCAAATTTATGAATGTCTGTCATTTTTATTGGAAAAGGGAGCCTTCCAAAGTTCAATTTATCTTTATGTTCTTTGTATGCGCTGACAGTATATGCACGATTACTGTTTAGGGGTGGGTATAATCCTGACAAAACGGCCCACCGAAAACATTCATGATCGTTATTTTGAACGTTAATTACCGCCTTTTTCTTTTTAATATCACGTGGTAAATCGATATATGAAGAACCACGCAATGGATTATATTTGTTTACATTGATATCTAAATGAATAACTTTGACTAAACTCCATCCGCTATCTTTTTTTTCAAAGTTCGTTAATCTATTCGAAATTTCATTTAAAACACATGATAAAATAGCATTCTTGTCACTGCTAACGCTAACCACATTGTTGCTTAATTGAAAATCGAATATATTTTTTAACTGTTTGGTTTCTTGAGTAAACAGAGCATTAACAATAAAATTAACTTTTAAGGCATTATGATTTGAAAGTGACTGGTCTAATATTGTGAATATGATGTCCTTATTTTTTTCTATGAATGTTTCGGGTCTTTCAAGGGATTGGTGATCAATTTCATTTGATAATATTCTGTAAGTAGCGATCCTATTTCTGAATGCATTTTCAATGAGTTGAACGTTAACAAACTCACTATGAAATGATTGCGGGGAGTTTTCTTTGTGTATTTTGCTATTTAAATGACTTGTTAAATATTTCGTTGATATGGAGACATTGCACACAGAACATTCAATACTATCATTATCTTTTGTACTTACATAATTATTGGTTGCTTGGGTTGTTGTGTCGGCATAACTGGTTGAAGGACGATCAGTGTAGCTCGTTGATGGGAGGTTAGTGTGACTACGACTTCTTTTCACAGGTTCATTTGTTTCATGAGCACGCCGCCGTTTTAATCCACGTCCAACTTGAGAGGAGCTATAAATAAAAACAAGAAAAATTAAACATAAAATACACAACACCTAAAACACAAGTTAATCAAGTTATGTATAATACTAACACTGTTCTGTTTTCACATCAAATAGTTTTGTTTGTTTACACAATGAACAGTACGCTTGCATAGGCAGTACTCCATCAATCACGTCCGTAGTAGGCGATATAGATTTTGTTCCATGGCCATTACATGGCGTGTAAAAAGGAATGATGTCTTGGTCATTTCTGAGAGAATAAGGTAAAACTCCCTCTAAATACCACTGACGTATATATTTGTGAAATCTACGCAGAATAAGGACTTTGTCTAAACTAGCAATTTCACTACGCGCTAGCCTAGGTCCAAGAAATAATGTGAATGCCATTATAAAATAAATTTACACGACACTTTGCTATCCGAAGTTACACCCAACAATGAATGATCTCAAAGGCAGGTAGCCCCATTTATATAAGAAAGGAGCATCCCCTTCCCTACTTCATTGATTGTAAAAAAAGGTTCATGTTCAAACTTGATTGTTTGTACACCCGATTTTGGTAACAGGTAATTGATGAACTCGTTGAAACTTGTACAAACATGAAATAAGTATAAAAACAATGCTTACGCTTCACGATGCAGCTGGCTTATAAGTTGACAGGTCTCGTACAGTTCATGGTCTTCCTCAACCTCCTCACAAAGTTGAATTAGATGAAGATCGTATACATCGCAGTTCAAGTTATCCATAGTGTGATTACTAGGCTATTATTATTTTTGAAGATACGTAGACTGTTTTAGAACAATGGTTTTGGAAAAACGGTTTAGTATTTCAACAAACGAAAGATGATGTGTCTTTGAAAACACAAAGAATTTACGTTTACACAATTATATTTAACAATTAACAAGTATTTTGTTTAGATTATCGAAAAATAGATGTTACTTCCATGACAACACAAAAGATATTGATCACTATTAATAGTGTTTAATATTTTTGAAGATAATTAGGCTGTTTAAACATAAGTAGCGTGGATTGGTTCACCAAAATGGAAGATATTCAAAGTACAAAAATGTAGTGCATAATATAGCTATTTACAAACGTAGAAAGGACATATTAAAAAGGTGTACATAAAATGCAAAAACCATGAGTTATATAATATAAGACATTACTTATTTTCTAGTTAACAAAACTATTACAAATGCACTACTTACAGTTTAACTTAACAATTAAACTTACAAACTAACTATTTATTTATTCTTATCAGTGTCTATAAAGTATTTCACGCAGTTTTCCTTAGAAGCTATTTCTTTTGTTATATTAAAAATCACATCACGGGCACTTTGTAGATTGGAATCATCCTCATTGCAGGTGTAATATTTAAGTCTCACATCACAATGCTTCCAATGTTCCGCAGGCGCAATGTTTCGGATTTTTTCGATGTCGTATACTTCTATTTTGATTAAATGGGAAGCGTATGCTCCGTCGTCTTTTCCCGAAGACAAATACGCCACCCCATCGGTGGTACTCTGAGACACATTCGATGATCTTTTCGATGCCTTAGTTTTCTTCTTAGGTCTCTCGAAAAAACCATCTATGCTGTTTGCTTGTCTCTTCCTTGCAATCGCCTGTTTTATTTTTAACCCCACCGTACCCTCTTCATCGGAGGATGCTTCTTGATTTTCGGGGTAGTAGTAATTTTTGAAAGTATTTTCAGAGAACTGAAACAAAGTATATAAATTTATTTCACAACTATTAAAACAAATAGTCAAAAGACGACAAACACTTGAGTAAAAATAATAATTACTGTAATATAAGCACTTATTGATAGTTTTTGAAAGTATTTTCAAAGAAATTAAACAATTTATTTCACATTTAAATAGTCAAAAGACAACAAACACTTGAGTAAAACTAATTATTACTGTAATATAAACACTTCATTTACATACTTACATCCATTATGAAGATGATTTGATCACAACACTTCACTAATACACTGATATTATCTGACTGCCGGTACACCAGTCTGTAGACACTGAGAGACTATTTAAGTAAAGGCACTGAGAGAACGCTTTTATACGAATCCCAAAGTTATAAAAAATATACCGTTGCTGTTCCATGCATCTGGTTTTAACAGGTTCCATTTGACTGTAATAGTAAGTATACACAATAAAAACCAGTCGAAACTTGCTCGGTACACCAAGAATACCTGAATAAATGATCTCTTCAAAAGTGAAAACATGAAAAAACTATTACTTTTAACAAAGATTTGAAAGCTTCCCAGAAACAGGATAATAGGTATGTAATAAAAAATATACCGTTGCTGTTCGATGCATCTTGTTCTAACAGGTTCAATTTGACTAGAATAGTAAGTATACCCAATAAAAACCAGTCGGAACTCGCTCGGTACACCAAGATGCTTAAACTTGAATAAATTATTTCATCAATAGCGAAAACATGAAAAAACTATTCGTTTTAACAAAGGTTTGAAAGCTTACCAGAAACAGAATAATAGGCATGTATTTATTTCCTAATATTAACCTGTTCAAACTTGTAGGTTGTGTTGATACATACAGTTGGCGATTTCTAATAATAAACTTGTGGCAGTTTAATAATGAGCCTTAAATATATGACGTTAAGACTATTGAAAAATGGTGAGTCTTACCCAAAAGTTCATTCTTAGAAATCGGCAATTATAATTACACAAGTATGAAGTAAAGTCACCGTACTCAATTTGAACCTGTCGAAGCTTGTACATTTTTTAAATAATGGAATAGTGTATAATAAATTCCAAACAATTGACTATTTCTTTGAATATTTATTTGACCACACACAATGGTAGCAATAGTTTTGAAATGTATGAGCCAAAAGCAATAATGAACAATACATATAATACCGTAATAAATTTACCTACGTCATTGTTCACTTTGCATAAAGTAAACACGGAAATAATGAATCACCTAACAAACAATGTACACATCGTTTTTGCTCCCCTACAGAATATTAGAGTTAGGTTAGGGGTTTTTTTTTGTTATACCTTTAAATACTACCCGTTTGAAGAAATTGTATGTACGTACATAGTTATATACCCGCCCACTTGTTAGGTATTTGCTTATATGTAGATGCCATTGACAAATCGCAGCAGTATATAATTTAAACATCAAAAAGGAACAGGCGTCCTGTTTGGCCGACCGTTTGACCAGGTAGATGTGAGACAATGGATCGATCCCTTTCCGGAGAACAATGGAGAGTCGAGAAAGGTTTTATTGGTGCGGTGCATTGTAGCAGTAGAGCACGATATAAAAGACAGAAGGCGCCATTTTACATAGCTGGGACCACTCCCAAACGCTCCAAGTGGGGGGGTATTTGTTTTTTTTTTTTTTTTTTTTTTTTTTTTTTTTTTTTTTTTTTTTTTTTTTTTTAGTTTCGGCGGCCATGATTGTGGGCGGGGCAGTACATAAGCCCGCCCAAAACCGGGGGCAGAAACGGCGAATCCCTACTACTTCTACTGACGGAGCGGAGCGGTGCTTTGTAGGGTTGCCACCCTTTTTTAAAGAGAAAATAGTATTTTTATAAAAAAAATATGGTACTTACAGGGAAAGTGAGGAAAAAATAGTACTTACACCTATTTACCAAATTGTACTCGTAGTTGCCGCGAATTCCGCGAATGCGTTCCGTTTCAAAATTCCAAACAATCACAAAATTATAGCCACTGCCGATATAATAAAAATAAAATGTTTTACGTACTATACTGCCATTGTATATTGTATTATATACCTAGTACAGTCGAGTAAAATATAGTACGATACTATAATTATATTATAGTACGGGTGGCAACCCTTCAGCTGTGCAAAATTGACCAATCACATTCTTCAAATTCGAATTCGAAACACTGTGATGCGGTCTCATTGGCCGAGCTCCCACAGCTCCGCTCCGCTCTGCGTCAGTGGAGCCGCACCCTTATACATGTATGAAATAATAAATATTCGTGTGAGTTTCACTGAGTAATGAGCTAATGAGGTAGGTCGGTGGTCGGAATTCCTCATTTAGATTTGTGAGCTGTCACAGCTGTGACAACTCACAAAATGTATGTACCTACACACAGCCATGTACAGAAAGTTAACGTTACCTATTAACTTAATTTTATATATTTTTATGTATGAACAGAAAGCTCGACGCAAGGGCTACTATGCACTTGTGGTTTAATAGTAGCCTCGCCTATTATAATATAGTACCTACAGTAGTATAGGTACTGTACTTAGTACAGTTAATGCATTAGTTACAACTACAACAGACACCAGTACTGTACTCGTACTTGTGAATTGAGTCAGTACTCAGTACTTGTCTGACCGTGAGGAAAACCTTCTGGATAAATGATTCAGTGAACATTGCAGAACAAAGTTATTTTCATGGGAACTTAGTAAATAATGACACCGCTAACATAATGGCCTATTGAATTGTTTTAGTGCTTATTTTTACTACAATACTATTGATAAATAATTTATCTACTTAGGTACGCCTTAGACAAAACAAGAAGTCAGATACCTACACCTACAGGGTGAACGATATGAAGTGTTACCAATTTCAATGGACTGCGATTTTTTAGTTGCAACCATTTATTACTATAAGTAAGAAAAAACAAGAGAATGTATTTTACATTTTGTGATTAAATTTACTTTTAGTCAATATGACTGACTACCTTGTGCCTTGACTATGGTCTTCAAATGGTAAAAAAATATTTGCTCGCAGCACGTTTGTGATCCAGTGGTAGTAGTATGTGCCAGTGAAATACGATCGCTTTCTTCATTGCATTTATACTAGCACTAGCACGCTTAATTGCTCTCACCTTTCTCTTCAAAATAGACCGGATAAAAAGTCCGAAACTCACTGCACTAGAGAAATGATACGTGAAATTCAGTTTCTAGCCATTTTTAGTTCTTACGAGATTTATAAGCCGAAGCTCAGTCTCGTTCTTATGTTTGCGGTCTACAACCCAAATGTTTGCGTGCCTAAGACTTCAATGCGGTGTCCAAAACATATTTCCGATAATAAGCCGCTATTACTTGGACACCAGACTTCATAAAATCTGCTTGGTAACACTTCATATCGTTCACCCTGTATTTAAACAAATTGCCTAACAGTAGCATACAGTGGCAATTATATTACACTTGGTCGTTCGCTGCATGCGTTCGCCGAAAAGTACGAGATTCCCAGGTAACCGAGATTGATTGATTCGGCGAACGACCAAGTGTAATTGCAGCTTAAGGTGTTTCCGCTTTTATCGTTTACCTATCGTTTAGTTTTCGTACTTGGGTAAATTAACTTTTTTCTGTCTGTTATTTTACCACGATTACGGTCGCTTGAGTCACGCTGGTTTTATGCTACTTAAATTGAGCAAACATGAGTGTAGTCCATGTTTGTAGGTGGCCCAAAGGGTTTAATGACAAGTCGACACCAGAAAAATAGCATGTTTGCATAAATTAAGTAGATAGCATAATTTTAAACCAGTGTGACTCAGGTGACGGTAACTATGGCAATAATAAAAACAGAAAAAAACTTGATTCACCCACTTACAAAAAAGTAAGAACTTGATTTAAACTTTCACGATTATCACTCATATTTTAAAGACACACGGGTCTTAACCTGCCTGCTACCTCGGGTGTAACGTCATGCCCGAAACGTCAGGATATAATTAAACGTAAGTTCACGCGATTAAGACCCGTTTGTCTTTAAAATATGAGTGATAATCGTGAAGGTTTAAATCAATATAAGACCCGTTTGTCTGTAAAATATAAGTAAGAACTGGACGGTAACGACCATATTTAGGTAACAAAATGGAACTATTATAATCTCGGCAGTTAGGAATCAATCCAGAACCCAGACACATACAATCAAGTAATTAGAACCGTACCGTAGGTCACTCTAGAACTATGTCTAAATGACGAGTAACGAGAGATGTCTTACAATCTGATGTAAGTATAAATAACTTCACTTTGACATTGTTCTCGTTTCGCCTAGGCTTCTAATTGGTTTCTGACTGTACCTAAGAGCTTCTCATGCATGCTTGAGCTACCGTTTTCCTATTTTGTTACCAAATTTTTAATGATACAAATTATTAAAGAGTATGCGTCGGGCTATGGCCGAGGGTGCTCCTACAGGACCCTCTTAATGGGTCGAAACATGTCGAGCAATCATCGACTTAAATACGTGAGTAACCCGGTTCGATAATATTTTAATATAAAAAAAAATATATATTAAACTGTTTATTTCACACAGAGGTACATTTATAATTTATTAGGTACACAAAACTCTAATCTAATAATTATTTAGATTTTAGGTGAGTTAAGTCTTACTAAATGGTTATTTATTTATTTAATTACATTAGTCAGGCACTTAATGTTCATTCAACGATAATTTTACTTTACAGAATAACATGCATTAATGCATTAAGTCTCACTTTAGTTATAATCCTAAAAATCCCAATTATTGTTTGTTTAGTTAGTTTAGTTAGTTAGTTTTATTGTTTGTTTTTGTTAGTTGCAATTAAGATTTTGGAAATTGTGGACAAAATTTCTATACTGTCAAATGTTCATTCTTAGAAATCGGCAACTGTAATTTGGACCAAAGCATAGCATACCTACACAAAAAAAAGTTTACATAATGTTTTGCACGAACATAAAAATATAAAAAACAGGGAGCACCTGTCTCCCTTTTAAAAGCACGTTAAGAGTCGTAATAAGAAAAAATCTAGGAGTGATTTTGGGGTCGCGATTGTGATCCAGAATGGCAAAAAACTTGTTAAAAGTCATCAAAAAACTATAAATATGCTTGTCATACTGAATAACTTTTCTGATGTTAAAAAAAAAACCTAAATTAAAAAAAGGCCACTAAAAAGCTTACTACCAAAAAAAGGACTACTATGACAATGCCAAAGTTATTTTTGTCACTCAGGAATACGAAGCTGAAACTACCCAGGAAACATAGGCGTGTACTTATTTTAGGAAGAACAACTTTCGTTACAAACATTGCAAAAAACTGTTTACAATCATTCATCAATAAAAACAAACAATTGAGTCCGCGTGTCAAGGCAAGACTTCTAAGGCATCCCAACAATTCCACCATTAATTGGCGCTTCCATATCTATATCTACGATACAATATTGGTCCTCGATCATGCTTCGATTGGATGCAAATGTGTGCATGCATACAACCAATTTAACTAGAACCTTCGATGCATACTAAAGTCAAGCAAGCTTAAATTGGTCTAGAACGTTCCATTGAAGCGTTCCGAATTGGCATATACCGACGCAAGCGCCGCACACATAGAGAAAGTATCGTACGATGCCAGCGGACGAATGGGAGGCCGCGGTGTGGTGGGCTCGGCTCCCCACCAACGGAATGTATGGTTCTTAGAACGGCACTGTTAAAAATAACTACCTGTTTAACAGGACACACATGATGTGTTGATGATTATTCGAGGTCGAGATATGTATCGCATTCCGCATTTCACACGTTGATGTGAAGCAGATAAGTCTGATAACCGCTTGAAATTATTTATTAGTAATATTATTAAATATTCTACAGGAGGATGTTTCCTTCACCGACCAAATTTTAAAGGGATTATTCGAGGTAATATTGATGTAGTGTTTTTTTTTATTATTTAGACATTATAAACAAATGTGTACCTATAGTGTTGACAGGTTAAGAGACAAACATACATACATAGCCAATTAGCCATGCACTGTCTACGCTAGTTCAAAAACATGTTATAAAATCAGTTGGAATAACTCCCGATAGCGGCTTAAAAATGGCCTACATCTATAAATCATACTTATCGTTACATATCGTTGGGGCGTTGATTCAGATATAGATAATAATCGTATATGGGTCGTAAATTGCAAGCGAGATAAAATAATATAGGTACCGCAAGCGATTATTAGCAAAAAACAATATACAAATTTTACTATAATTCTATTTCCGTTCGTATACGTTGTTTCATATGCTTGAACTATTTTGGTTTGAAATGAAATGAACTTCGAAATTAATAATATAATAATATACTTAGGCCATTTTCTTACCTTCTTCTAGACTTAATTATTCTAATCTATGATCTGTTAGTTCCAACTGTCGATGTCTGAGCAATTCTCAAAAATATTAAATTACAGTTAAATTTTCCTATTTTGTTACCATTCTTTTGTATGATTATCAATATTTTTGTCTATTATTTCATTTATTTCGCATAATTAAGAAATTCCACAATCTATAAAACCTTAGTTGTAAATAAACAATCAATAATCGAATTTATTATCATTAAAAAAGTTGGTAACGAAATAGGAAAACGGTAACTCATCAATATGTGTGCCTATGTTACAAACTCTTGAGAACTGCCTCAACTCGTCAATATCTTATACTTTCTCCCATGAACTTAATTTGCATTGTATTAGAATTAAATATTTTTTCAGTAAAAAATCTTATAATATTCAAGTCTTGTTTAAATATGTATTTCTTTATTAATTATTTGACATTTGCCTTGTATTTTGACTGAAAATTTGTATACCCTGACATCGCATTGTATTTCGAATTTTCTGAAATAAATAAAACTAAAGTAAACTAATAACTCTTTATGATAAATTGATAATGGCACGGAAATCTTCATGCGCGAGTCCGACACGCACTTGGCCAGTTTTTTTAAATATTTTGTGCCCGAGATCAGACCCATGTCCAGATAAGTCCGCGGACCGCCATCACGTGTGTAGATAGCCGCGCGTGCGCGCTCCGTGACAGATGACCGCGTGCGCCGGCGCCCGAGTCGGCGAGGCCACAGACTCGAGCGGAAAGCGGCGCGGCAAGCGGTTTTTCTGGCGGGGCTGCCAGCTTAGGGGTTTTACTCCTAAAAGGGGGTAAATGAGGACCGTGGGATTTTTTAGGAGCATAAAATGTTTAGGTGTATAATAAGCAGAGATCGGACAAATGTGCGTCATTATTCGCAATAATATGGACATGACTCCAAAGTTGATTGAATAATTATTCATTTAATAATTTCTAGTAAATTACCTTTTTAACACCGGTAACTATGAAAATCTTTGTGAATTGTCACCTCAAAGCTTCGAAATAAAATTTCAAGATATTATTCGTTTAATTATTCATTCAATCAAATTTGTTGTCAGGTCCATCCGTCAGGTCCGATCCCTGTTAATAAGGGTTTATTCCATACCATGTTTATTATTTCTATCTATGGAAAAATGTTTACGAAAATCAGAAAACTTTGTTACTGGACTGGTTTTCTTAACACTGCGCATATTTCGGCGCAACATCTTTGATAAGTGTTTATAGAATACAGCCAGTCAAAACCATGATGGACCAATCACCGCTATTTTTTTAAATGACGGTTTAAGTTTTTATAGGTTGACATTTAATATAAATTCATTAGGTACTGTGATGCTTTCAAGAGGGCGTGGCACTTCATCGCCAACAAACTTTTCGCAGTTTGGCGAAAATATTGTTTAAGATAAAATGTAAGTGTTCAATTGTTTCATCATAAAAAAAATTGTCAACTAAAATTCAGGACCGTTTTTGAAAGGCAATTTACTATGGCGGGCTGCTTCCATGTTTTATTTGTTCCTAGCCATTGAGTTGTTTTAATGTGCGAAGACCTTTAGGGGACTCGTTAAGCAATGGACAATTACAAGTCCCATCTACAGAGATATGAAACATTCATAAACACCATGGTTGTGATAAGAACGTGATACTGCACGATTTCGTTTAAACATGACTTACCTACTTTAAATCACGTTTAAGATGTCTTGTTTATTGTCGGTTTATTTTAACTCTTATCTATATCGAAGACGTGATCTAAATGTAGGTACAAACTTTTTGAAAAATGTTCAGTGAATTTATTTGATTATAAAACTTGTTTTGCTATACATTGTGCCCTGTTTTCAGTAGGGACTTAGATATGTTTTACATAATTATATTGGTTGCTGAAACCTATTACCTTGAAATAAAGAGACTACGTAAATACTCGTATTTGCCCCGCCTCCGGCAGATCTCGAGATGCGCCCACGCACGTACATTTAAAGCCGTGCGCGTCACACGAAACTCACACCGCTCTAAATCAAAAGGTCGTATGTGTACATACACAGTTATTGCGAACATATTAAATTAACCATACATTCTAGACTCAAAAAAAAACCAACATAATTATCTGACTTTGTGACTGTGGCTGTGAGACTAATGTCAAAATGTCAACAAAAAAAACAGTTTTTAAGACTTTTTGAATACTTGTGTACATTACCAGTATCAAATCATAGTAACGATTTGTCATAGGTACGCATTTTTTTTTTATTTGATTTTAGTGACGAGATTTTCGCTAAGTGATTTCTTATTTTTTGTTTAGTCACGCAAAAGGTATAAGATTAGAACGCATTGTGATAGCGTTGTAAGCATAGATACGTTTTGTGACAAGGTACGACTAAAAAATATATCGAAAACCCCCAGGGGCCCATTTCTCGAAAGCTTGTAGCTTGTAATACAAGCGGAAGTCATTATCCAATTAATAGTGTCAAAAAGAGCCACTTGTATTACAAGTTACAAGCTTTTGAGAAACGGGCCTCTGGACACCATAAAATCTCTCGCAATAGACTACTTAACCCATTTTTAAAGTTTGTCTTATATTATTAATCAGTATCTGATTAACGGAAAAAAAATATAAATATATTTTGTCACGACCTAGAAAACCGCAAAATTATAACTTAAAATTTAAACTTTCGTTACCGGGCGAAAACGATACTAGCCACGTTAATGCTTAGATAGACGTGTGCGCCGCGCCGGCGTCACGCCGCCGCCGACCTTTTTTGCCACGCCGCCGCCGCCGACTAATGGTCGGCGTGAAATCGGCGTGGCCTTGACTGAATAACAGAGTTATTTGTTATGGGCTAAATACTACATACTAAGCTTCGTATTTGCTTTATGTATTTATATAATGCTCTTATGTAGGGAATTTACTGTCAACCTATAGTTGCTTTCGAGTATTATCAAGGTAGGTTCTTAGCACCGTAAATCACATACACAAGTAACGTCAGGATATACCGAGAGGTATAACTTGCCCCTCAGGTTAGCGTTCGTGTTCGTGGTCTATGAAGCATTTGAATTGATCGAGACCTGGGATGTACAACAGTATCTTCAGCGGTAGCAAGTAGACTACTCTTCATTGCGTTGATAACCGATTTCTGGGGGTTGTGACTTATCAACTCATCAATTTCTCTTTCACGATCTTCCACCAATCACTCCAATTTTACGCAGTGTGGATCACTTCAGCAACCCGAAAGTTGAGTGAGGTGCGGATCGGGTCTCTCCAGCGCATGGGGCTCCTTCCTTTCGACCTTTTCTTTCTAATATTTCTTGTGGCAATAAGTTTTTAGAGGTCTTCTCCAGGTTTGTGTCCAAAGAACAACCAACTAACAAACAGTAGAACAAGTAGGTAAGCCAAATAGGATAAAACCATGACCTTTTAAATGCAATCCAGTTTACGTTCGGCTAGCCAATTTTTGACAGTTATTCTATGCAACTGATACATCGCGATTCAGTTTAGGTCCTTTACTGAATCGCATTAGGAGATCGTGGTAGCCCCCTAAATTGTCTTAAACGGCGTTGCCAATGTGTACCCAAGGGTACGAATGGTGTACAATTCAGTGGTCCTGTGTACCCGCGTACTCATCAGCCGTTTTGCGTACTATTTTATAATTTTACTACTCTTGAATAGAACAACTCATTTTTAACTTTTTCAATGAATAGTATTTAGGAACGCACCCAAAAAATACGTCTACTACTTATACGCAAAACCCGCAAAACACAAACAAATCGGGCGTTACTGATGTTAAATTAGTCAAGGCAAAATCGAACATGTTCTTTTTGGCGGTTTGTGTTGACGTTCATGACGTTGCGATTTTTATTCTTTATCGGCATTTGGCCATGTACTCAAATTTGAACTGGCGTACTATTTTCAAGAAGTCTGCGTACCGAAACGTTAAACCCGTCTAACAACACCTTAAAGACCGGTATTCGAAATCCAGACCATTACAGGGAGATGTCTTGTCCCCAAAACTGTTTACTGTTGCTTTGGAAGATGTTTTCAAGATTTTGGACTGAAATGGGATGGGCTTGTCATCAACGTCGGTTCGCCGACTATAAAGTTATATTGGCTGAAACCATGAATAACCTTCCAATAATGAGTACGAGTGAGGCGAGCTGGCGCTCGGCTTTCGACTTTCGCAAGGGATCGAAACGAATCGGAGGGCCACAGAGTGTCACGCTAAACCATTGTGTAGCATGGGAGCTCTAGGCTCTGGCAGCTTGGCCTTCAGCCTCGTCACCTAGCGTGCCTCTGTGGGAAGCTCCAGGCCTTCACCCTTACGCGAAACTGGGTCTTCGCTATCTATTTAGATACAGAGACGTGTTTCCGCGCCTCTACGTGAGATAGGTCTGCGGCCTTCGCTGGCGTTAAGACGCTTGGGAAGCGTAATTGTATCGGAGAGCATTGACATCGTGACACTCCGGGCCTTCAGCCTTCGCGGGTTTGACGCCTCGCCATCTGGTCTTCGGCCCTTAAGTTTGGCTTATTTAGATACTAGGGCAGATAATAGATCTTATTGTGATTAAGAACGTTAAATCTATTAAAAGTTTAAAAGATGTACGTTTAAATGGAGAATTTTGTAGTTGTAAAACATGGTTATCATTTTTTTGCATATTCAAATGTAGTTAAGTTAAAATGTAAACTGAACAACTATTATTTCAGCGTTAAGTGTAACTTGAATCTAAATAAGGCCAAACACTATAACTTAATAAAAATAAAACAAGCCTGAGAAGAAGCATCTAGCGGGCCAGCAAGACGGTGGCAACTGACGGGTTGCTGCTGGTCTCCTGTTCGTTGCCGCTGTGATTTGGGCTCTACTTTTCACTTACCATCAGGTGGAGGGGAGCCACTTTGTTGTGCCAATATTTAAAAAAAGCATTCATGTATTTGCAATGGATCCGTATTATGCGAAGTATCCGGATCCGCTGATTTTCGATATCTGCATTACCCGAATCCTGAAAATCGACGGATGTTGCAAACCCTAGTTGAGAGCCGCAGAACTGGAAGCACCAACGTAGCTCAAAAAATCGATGAACTGAAGTGGCGGGGGGTGGACATACATTACTCGCAAAACTACCGGTGGGGCAAGTGATTTTTTAGTAGCAAGCATATACTAGTAGACGCAGCATAGGATGCCTCCCAATATGATGGACGGATCACCTGGTAAAGATAGGTGGAATCCAATGGACGTGGGCTGCGCCCTCTTTATCCTTATGGCATGCTATGATAGGAGATTTGGGAGATGTAATGTGAATAGGGCTAGTCCAAACCCACTTAGGTACTGTTGAAAATATGTTAGGACATGGTGGGAAGAAAAAACTGATATTTACTGATCAGATGTTGGATAAGGTGGTCAATGGTGGTGTTTGGTGAACATTTATATTGTATTTATCTAAACTATGACAAAGATACTATCGAATTACGCTTTTTTATTCATGTGACCTTGACGCCGATTTCACGCCGAAATCACGCCGCCGCCGCCGACTTTTCAGCAAACGCCGCCGCCGATCATTTTTAGATCGGCGCACACGTCTATGCTTAGATTATCTGTGGTGTGACGTCACTCAAACCGAAAACAAACATTTGACTTGTCACTTAATATGTTATGTCAATGTCACAGCAAAGTTACATGCCTACATGTCCATGGCGAATTTCACTCGTATAAGATTCGACATGAAGTTAGTTTAAGATCCTATGACGTCACATCATGGCCGACACCGTTTTTCAGAGTACGAAATTAAAAAAAATGAAACAAATTTTTCAATAAAAAATATGTACCCATCAAACACTTTTAATACACCGTAATCGAAAAATATTGATCTTTTCAATATATACTACAGAAAAGAATAATTTTTTGCACTAAATTTGATATGAGTCAAGTAGCCTATGCTCGCGAGCACCCAGAATGTGTGATGAATAAGGTTTATTGACTTACGACTTTTCGAATGCGACGGTAGTTGACGTATGCAGTGGTTGATTGTTCTGTTTACGAGTCTGAGAGTCCTAATGCGCATTTTACTTCATTACGTAAATTATTTTTCATAACAGGAGAAAATTAATTTTGATTGATTACTTAGTGGCCTTTTCGCTTGATTTTCCTTACCTTTTGTCTTTTCTTTTACAGAGAAATGTATACAGTGTGTTGCCATGACCCAGGCTTTTTACGAAAATGAGTAATTATACGCATTACTGGCAATCGTTTTCAAGTATTAAGAGTTAACAAATATTTAATTTAACAGTACATTTAATTGTATTTCCTTCGAACGATCGAATCGTAGAGTAGGGGGATAGAACAGTGAAAGTTCTTTTAGTCTGCATGCACCTTTAGTTGTCAAACGCTGCGAGTTAACGATTCAAAGTACATTGCTTCACACTGAACCTATCTTTGACAATTAATTACGTTTAAAATTAGAATTTGTTAATCAAATAATGCTCACGGTTTGGCTAAAAATCTGCGTCTCAATCCTTGGTTTCAATTAAAGCCTGCATCATGTTAACACACTGTATAAAGAGCGTCCTATAACTACGGGACATAATATGAAGGAAATGTACCTTAAATAGCGTAGATACCATATATACCATGGATCAAGCACGTTTTGCTTGATCTATGGTATATGGTATCTACTTAGCGTGTCAAATGAACTCAGTGAAATCCACTGAGTTGTCCGTCTTTAATCGCAGCTTGCAGCTTTCGGGCGTCAAATTTTGTAAGTTGAAGTGAACAAAAACATTAATAATGCCTCCTTAAGTAATATTAATTGCAACAACACTAATAAATATGAATACTCAAGGGCCTGAGACATATTTAAAATCATAGGAACAACTTCAGTACAAAATCTGACAAGCTCGGCCGCCATACAAATGAATGAACTTGTTTCTTCTATCCAAATCTAATTCTGTGGTAGATACCGTATTTTATTGAAATAAAACGTTGTATTATTTTTAAAAGTTAGTAATTTTGAATTCTCAGATTTTCTAAATATGACATGATTCGTCTGGGAATCGGATCCACTCAAATAGGAAACAATAAACACCTCCTGTTTTTATGATACCAATCGAGAGTATGCACTTAAAATACGTGTGGCTTGGCCTTTAATACCCACGCTGGGACTCGAGCTTCGTAGACAGGGTCACAACCGACTACACAAGCCGTACGGAGGATTGATGATTTTTTTTACCGTGTGGTGACGGCAGTAAGAATACATTTGTCACCGCCCCAACTCTTCCCGTGGGTGTCGTAAGAGTCGGCTGAGGGATTGTGTCACTGACCATTTATTTGTTCGTACAGGCCCATGACTAAGGGAAAGTACCTTAAATATTCTAGAGAGGATATTTTGCTGGAAGAATAGTTTATGTTATTTTTAAAAGTAAATAAAACTGCATTCAAAGTTTTCCAAAAAATTACTTGCTTCACCCGGAAATCGAATCAACAGCATTTTTTTCGAATTATAAACCAAACATTTTATTATTTTAGTTTTAGATAAGTACAATGTTTCTGAAGAAAAAATGATAACAATCCTGTTCGTTGCCGCCGCGATTTGGGCTCTACTTTCACTTACGATCAGGTGGAGTGGAGCCACTTTGTTGTGCCAACATAAAAAAAAAAAGACAATTTTTATCCATTCTTACGAATGACATCATAAAATTACAAAAAAAAAATCGTATTAGGTAGAAAAGACTAGATTTTTCTGGATTTTTTTTAATGCAGTATTATTAAATTTTCAAGCGAAATATCCTATCTACGATATTTAAGGTACTTTCCCTTCATGTCTTATAATCCCAAACACCCCGTATAGGCTGATGATGTGAATGTATTTTATTTTTGTCTCCAGGAGCGAATGAGAACTGCAACAAGGATCTGCTGCAACGATGCGCCATGGACCTGCCCGTACTAAACTCGCCGGAGATTTCCTTCGCGTTGACTAGAGAGGAGTTGGACAAGAGTTGCATGTAAGTCTATTCGATAGAATCATTCATTCATTCATTCATTCATAGAATCAACAGTTATTTATTATTTTTTTATGGTCTTTACCTACACAATTTTACCTTCATCTTGAACTTCTACATATTTTATGAAGACTATAAAGAAAAATAGTGCCGCCACTGTTATCTATACAATGAATTAGGTACTTCAACATTTTTGATTGAGTGATCATTTACAATAAGTAAAATAAATTTAGGAGTATTGTTGTTGTGAGTAAGGCCGGTCATTGTGGTAATCTTTGGGGGAGGCCTATGTTGAGCAGTGGACATCTTTCGGCAGATTTGATGATGATGATGATGAGTAAGGTTTAGCTTGATAATCTCGTGACAATTACTGACATTAGTACAGGAGGTAATCACCTCATTATTTACAAATATAATCGTATTTTAACAAGTGACGAGACTTAACTTTCTTACTTCTTAAGATGAAGGAAAATCGTGAAAGCTTAAATGAATATGTTTATATATAAAAGAATCGCTTTAAAATCGTTGTAAAATAAATACCGATTTGTTTTTAAATAAGCTCAGGGGTCAAATAATTAAAATTGCATTTGACTTACTCTCTTAAAACTCTCTTGAGACCCTTAACGAAACTTAGTTATATATTCATACTCAAATAGGGTTATTCAAGACCAAGTAATTATAAGCGTTAAGTTACTAATGGTTCAACTACCAATGTAACGGTAATTAAATGTTAATCTGCAATATAATACGCATATCAGAACCATAGTAAAATACTTGTAAGTTAAATCCAACATCTCCATTTTATGGCTTACTAGCGCCTGAAAATTAATATAGTCTTCGATGTGCAATTTCGAGCAACCAACTGAACCAACACTATTCCTTTATGAAATCGACCCAAGATATCTTCATAGCTTGAAATCACAGATTAACACCAGACACCGCATTATGACTCATACTTTAAGAATAGCTTATTAAGGTGCATTTAGACCAAACGAGCATTCGCTCATTCTATCTCCCACTCTACGAAATCAACGAATTACGACGAATCACGTTTTGTGTAACGAACGAATTTCGTAAAGTGGGGGATAGAATGAGCGAATGCTCGTTTGGTCTAAATGCACCTCTATATTATACGATGCATAATTCTAACTTTTTAGGCTTCCGTAGTACACTAGGAACCCTTACAGTTTCGCCATATCCGTCTGTCTGTCTGCCCGCAGCATAGCTCAGTTAGACAAAATCGTCCTGACTTTAATATTAGGGGAGGTACCTACCCTACCCAATTTTTTTTTCTACATTTTATTCTACCACTTTGTCGACGTGATTGAGATGTATACCTGTACCAAATTGCTAATTTCCAGTACTAACGGCCACTGAGCTATGCTGCGGACAGACAGACGGACATGGCGAAACTATAAGGGTTTTTAATTTACTACGGAACTCTAAAAAAAGGGTATTTGAATTTATTAAATTTGTTTATAAAAGAACGACCCAAAGAACGACAATTTGCACTCAAATATTCACGTCATGCCTTTCGCGTTAAATAAGACAATTAATGAAGAATGAGCTGTAGTGAGTCTTATAAAATATGCTCTGTCTTTTATTTATTCGAGGAAATCTGTGCACGAACCATAGCCGGTCAGATCAAGTTACTGAGCGCAGCGCAAATAAATTGCTTTGTAAATACACTGTTAGCTGAAGCGAGATGAAATTATGCATTTAATTGCTGATACATTGGCAGCGCCTGGATATAATATTGCTGCAGTTTCCATCTGGTGGTGCGTTACAGTTACTTGTAGTGTAGGATTCCACCAGTAGAAAACGAAATAAAACCGGCCAAGACCATGTCGGGCCATGCTCAGGGTAGGGTTGTGTAGTTATTCAAAAACGGCTGGGCCGATTATGTTCGAAATACCTAGTTTTATTTTAAATAATCTTTGAGCCTCCTACTTACTAATTACTTATTCATGATATTTTTTGGACTCATGGATCAAAAGTTAGTTTTATTTATTCTGGCGTGGCCCGTGGCTATCCTCGAAAATATCGAATTTAGAAAAAAAAATCCTTTGTCACTTAATTACGTCATTAGTGTTGTTAAAAACAGATACAGAAAAATATATCGTCATCATCAGCCAATTGACGTCCACTGCTGGACATAGGCCTCCCCCAGAGAGTTTCACAAAGATCGGTCGTGAGCTGTCCGCATCCATTGGACACCCGCAACCCTCACCAGGTCGTCGCTCCATCTTGTGGGGGGCCTTCCCACGCTGCGCCGTCCAGTGCGAAAAAAAATATATATTTTATAACAATTTTAAAAATGTGTGAAATAAGTATTATAGTTGTCGAATACATAGCAATGATAACCCGGATAAGTTTGGAACTATAAACTATAAAGTGTATTTTTTTTAAATATTGTAATTGGAAACAGATAGCTAATGAAAAAAACTTAGAACGATCAAAAGAGCTTAACACTTAAAAGAGCTTAAACCACGTTCAACTTTTCAAACTCCAAGCGAAAGTGGTTAAGTAATTTATTACTCTCAAGTAATAGTTCATCTCCAGATTAAGAATGATAGTTCACTTTAACCCTCAAGCAAGACGATATAGCCCTCATTCATTTACGCCCAACTTCGTGAAAACCGGGGTAACTTCGGTAAAATGGGTAACTTTTGCTAAATACCAAGACGTAGACGTACGTCAGCCAAAGTTTCGCGTGCAAATCAAGTGGCCGAGTTTTCGGCTCTATTATTCAGAGGATAAGGTCTATAAGTGGTGGACTTTTGTGGGTCGGTGTACGCAGTTAGCTCATCTTAATTTAGTGTACTTGTTTGCGGTAAATAGCAATTTGAAACTAGTTGTCCGACTGCTAACTTTGGCCAGTGGAGTGCTGAATAGTCGATGAGTTCTTTAATGGTGGGAATGGAAGGATCGGTCGAAGTTGCGGTCCTGTTATTTTAGATTTATGTTATATTTAGCTATTGTTTTAACAGAGTTTATGTATGTAGCAGTGCAACAAATATAAACCTCAAACTAAGTCGATTCATCTTTTCTTCATTAAACTTAATTTTCTAAGTATTGTCCATTTCAAATACGAAGGCCCGATTTCACTTGACAAAATCATGAGGCGTCAACTATAGAATCAGTGATAACAAAAGATACTTGGCCAGACCCTTTTGTGACGTGATATTTTTTACATAGGTACATCGGTGTACGACACGTGCCAATTTGTAGTGGACCAATTAAATGACAAAAGTTTCGAGTGACATCGGGCCTTCGTATTTGAAATGGACTATACCTATTCGCAGCCAATAATAAGAGTCAGGTATATTTTTTTATATCCAATAGGTACTACTAATAAACATGCTAGGATGTTCTAAAATTGTTACATACCAAAGTCAAAGTCAAAGTCAAAGTCAAAATATTCTTTATTCAATTAGGCCCAGCAACGAGCGCTTTTGAATCGTTAAACTAAATAGCGAATGAGAGAAAAAAAAACTACCTCCGGTTCTAACCCTACACCACTGCCTGAGAAGAATCCGGGAAGAAACTCAGCGGGACTTTCTTTTTTCAAATAAAAGTTTTATAACATCTTACGGCTAACATGCATTAATTAAAAACGAAACATAAATTTGATTGAATATAAATACTGATATAGTACATTAACTAGAGATGAAGTCTCTAATAGTCAGAACAATTATATAAATTTAATGAATTTTGAGAAAGGTATAGATGTAAAGATATATGTAAAAGGGCATACAATTGTTTTTAGTTAAACGTTAAAATTAGCATTATTATACTGCTAGAGATGTAAAGGTCTCTAGTTGTCAGAGTAAAAAGAAAACAAACGGATACATTTCACTAAAAGTTTCAGAGATGTATAAGGTCTCCATGCGTCATAATATTAAATAATCATAAATAAACAAACATGTAGCGAATTCAATTTCTCATATCAAGAACAGCAGGAAAATCGTTTGAATTTAAGCCATGAGTGAGCTTGATTAGACCGGTCTCCGCAAACAGCACCCGTTCACGAGTATGACGCGTATCTCAGCCATCGCCTCCCTCAACCTTCTTTCGGGAAAGTGGCGACCCGATCAACGACGCCACCGTAAGCAGAGACCTTAAAGTGAGCATGACTGTGCAAGCTATCAGGCAGACAATATAATTTAAATACTATGAATGCTGACCATATTTAGTTTCATGAGAATTTATATTCGTACTTGCCCGTTACATATATGACAACTATCACAAGAAAAAAAAATAGAAATAGAAATAACTAGGACAACACCTACAGGAGAAGTGATTTTTCATCCAATTCAATAACTTTGCAGTCAGATTTATAACTCCGTATATTTAAATAAAGCATGGTAAAACAGCCCCTTTCACCTTAAGAATGAGTGCCTTGTGATGATGATGATGAAGTGCCTTATTCCTAACCTCTGCTTTATTCATATTTTGCCTGTGCCTTAATTATTTCTAAATTAAAAATATCCGTAATTTTCACTTGTATCCATTAATAATAATAACATTGGAAACTAGGTATACTATTTTCCTGTAAATATTTGTTAGTTTTAAAATATTTTTCTTTGAAATCGCACAACGAAAAACGCACGATTTTGTAGATACTGTGTTACTCAGAAATCCAATGTTCGTCCATTACGGGGAAAGCGTTAAATTTAACACATGTATGTAAAATTGTAAATGCAAACCAAAATCAGTTACCATGATTTGTTAAACAAAAAACAAACAAGAGCCGTTAATGAATGCGCCAAAACAAATACAACTAAAAACGGAATAATTTGCAACAATTGCTACCCTGTTTGATCAACGACCAAACTAAATACCTACATTTGACTGGTAATTTGACAATTTAATGAGTTGTGGATTGTGGAATGAATTTCGATGCTTTCGTCCGAGAATAATTGATTATGCGGTTTGATGTGACACAAACCTGACCACTGGACCGGGGATTAGGTACACCAACTATTACAGGTAGGTATTATTTGCATGTGGGATGTGGGATCATACCTTACAACAAAACAGAACAACTAAGTGAGGGAGTTTAATAATTTTCTTCTTAATTCTGGAAAGCATAAATCGATGTCACGAAACCAAAAAATAAGGCAATAGGTACAATACAATAACTTTATTGCACCTCAAAGACAAATCCAGAACAAATAATAAAAGGACATATTTAAAAGAGGTAAACAAAAGGCGGCCTTACCGCTAAAGAGTGCTCTCTTCCAGACAACCTTTGCGTAGAGAAGATAAGAAAGTAAAAGTTAACAGTAGGTAACTATGTAGTTGAGATAGGAAGGTAGGTAATAGGGAAATTTGTTGCTTTTTGAGCATGAGATATGTTTGCAAGACCATATTTTTATTGTTAAATGACCTGCTTGATATTAAGCGTATATGGTAGCCTATAGATGGCTGCTCCTCCAAGAGGGGTCACAGTTACAGCGTCTTTACCGCCTTTGCTGGCCTTTCTGGTGTTACCTGTATGAAGTATTATAAACTATAAGTACGAGTATTAGATGTCATATACCAAAGAAAAAAGTGGGGGTGGGTTTGATACCCACGTACTCAGTTTTCGCGGCTGATGCCTGTACCGTTCGACCACTCGGTCTTAGCAACCACCGGTTGACTTTCTAGGATGCAATGTCTTACAAGGCAAGGAGCCTTTGACAAGAGATTGCATAGGTAATAATGTTACATAAGTTTCGTTACCCTTTGCGTTTCTCATCTGATGGTCTCATCGGAAAATCAGCGCTGGCTCGCGCCAGCATTATGCTGAGATTTATTTATTTATTTAATAAAAAATACATTCGCAACTTAGAGCTACTTAACACCATAGCGTCACGAACATTAGTTAAACAATACTACTTATTAACACATTCGTTCTTCTCTAGCATTCTCTTGCACTCGTTAATCTTTGCACTTGCCAACCCCGAAGCAAACAAATCGCAATGAGGAGCCGCGCTGAGCATGGAGTTCAGCATGGCCAGTGCGTGCCGCAGCGGCGAGTAGCGGTAGAGGCCGGTGCGCGGAGCCGACTCCGTGAATGCGGCACAAATAGCCGCATGACTTCCCCCGCTAACTCAACGCTATCCAACTTATGTCTTATGAGACCCAGCACAAATTTGATTGTTGCCAGAGATCGTCTCAGCTCAAGTGACTCGTACCAACTCGACCCAACAGAAACTGTGTCGGGTACAAAAACGGAAAATACCTAAACTGTTTTTTGTATATGAGGCCATAAGAGATGAGACCGTTTCGTGATTTTGTCTATTTCTGATTTGTTTGTACAGTGAAAGTCCACGAATAAATTGTTATTCTATTCTTTCTTAAATTATTCTATTTATTATAGTATATAGTACTAACCACAATTTTCTTTCCAGAAAACTCCACTCTGGCATAACATGCATAGACAACTACACAAGCGCATGCATGAGCAAACACGAGCAAACCGTCTTCCGGAAGATATATTCCGGCATAAGCGACGGAATGAAAGAACTTTGCACCCCTGGAGCCTACCAAGACGAGTACCTCAAGCACGCTCGGTGTGTCAAAATCTTCTGGTCGGATTACGAAAAGTGCAGCAAGAAATATGAGGTCACGCTCACACACCTGAACGATCACCAGAAGAGTGAGCAGTACCACACGGATCAGCATGATATCAGCACTAGCCATGAGGACTATTTGAGGACAGTGTGTTGGTAAGTAAAATTTTTGGTTCTATTATCAACAGGGTTGCGTCAATTTACGTTTGGTTTCTAAGTTCCTGTGGCTTTCCAACTCCATCATCATTAGCCGTACCATGACTTTGCAAGTATTGGTACCGTTAGGTTTTACTCGATAGTCTAGCAGGCCATCGCGTTTACTCTAACATGTCAGTGCGAGCGCGATATAATACATATTACGTTTCGGGTAAAACTTAACATAAAGTTTACTTTCCAACTAACGGTACGGCCTGCAGGCCACCTTCATGATATTACCTATATTACATTGTCATCTTACATAGCGTCGGGGATAATGCAATACCGCGTAACTAACAAATTCGATTAGGATCAATTTGAGTGTTATTTTTTTGATATTTGAACTCTGGTAGTTACGCGGTATTTCACTGTCCCTGACGATAGGTCATTATGTACACAAATTTTCAACTCGGTTGAGGATACTTGGTTTATTTTTAAGATTCCACACAAACAATAAACTGACCGACACGTATACAATTTCAATAAAGGTAGATTGAAATTGACAATAGAAATTACGTGTTTTTGGCGCTTAAATTCTTGAAAATTCGCGCTAAACAGTAAACTGGTTGGCAAATTGGCTTGCTACATTTATTTGGTGACGTAAATGAATACGAGTATGTCTCTTTTAGTGTTAGAGTATTTGCATAACTTGTCTGATTGCCTATTTAAATTTTTTGAAGTATGTGGCTGGAATGTTTGTTTTTTTGATATCGTATTTTGATACACATCAAAGCAGCAAATAAATTTCGCAGGAAATCATTGCGACTTGGGTGGTAGATTCTTGATTTAACAGTAACGAAAGGCAATTTGTATTGTTTATTGACGAATACCCAATAGTATAAATAATTAAGTAGGTACCTACCCCACTTACATAAATCATTATTCTTATCTCAACTTTTCTTAGTGAAATCCTCACAAATTTCTACGAATTCATCTATCGATGCAGAATACCTTCAGATTCCAACAGAAAATATTTTTATTCATAAAATTTCAGTTTGTCACAGTTCAAAATAAATACAAATTTTGATAGGCGTATGAGTAACGTGAGTTGGGACAATAATTTTTCTTCCATAAATTTTGATCATACTTTTAATTAAATATTTATTATTATTATATTCATATTTAATATCAAATGCCAAGGCATTTAACTACTTCGCCTGAGCGTTAAGTCATTGACGTCAGTGTTTTATTTAATATGCATATTATAATGATAACAGATCAGGATCACATTCTTTTGAAATTGACCTTCATTATTACAACTTGTTTTTTGAGTATTTCGAGGATAGCCTTGAAACTCGTAGCCTCGTCGTGAGAAAATGGTGAATTTGAAGACTAGTATGACGGGAAGTTCATATTGATCTTTAGTTTTCATGATAGTGGGTGATTTTGGTAGCAGCACTAATCGAGACAAGTCGGTATTGGTTGTAAGTTTCTTAGTTTTGGGACATGGTAGGTATTTAGAGTTCAGGTTGTTTTATTGAATTTATGTATATATGACAATATGTGTTTATGACATTGGGTTGTATCGTGTGATACGGTAATTTGGGTTTAGGTTCTTAAGAAGGTTATGAACCGGAAACGATTAGGTTACTTAGTACATTAGACAAATGAATGAATATTTGGGTCAAAATTCTTTTATTTGTATGTTTCATATATAATATCACTCTGTCACGCTTTTAGTTGCTGTTTCGACTCAGTATCAGTCAGTATAGATCATAGAAACAAAACATCATCTCATAAAAAATCACAACTGTGTCACGTTTTTCAGGGACACAAAATAAGACAACGACAAGAATTTTGACCCATTTAGAAAATTGTTTACTAAATACGACAGCCAAGGAAAAACAGGCAATATTTTATCAAACCATGAATACATTTTGCGGATTTAACTTTGATAAACAACAATGGCTATGTCATGAGCTATCTTAAAATAAGTCTTATTAGACTCCTAAAAATAAACTTTTGTTGAAAAAAATGAAAATCACCGACCTTTTAATGTTTTTGAAGTCGCGGTAAGTAAGTTAAAACTCAGTGAACAAGTGTGTATAAAAAGAAAATAAGTAAAACTTGGTTCTGTCGTAGGCGTATAAGTAGCTTAAGCTTACGAGTGTTTATGAATAGAAGCGTTCTCAACAAAAGTATTTAATATAAAATAAGTAAAAAAAGTTTTAAGTTAAACGGTTTTTATTGCACCAAAAACTAGAAAATAAAAATTAGTTACTGGCGTACATGATATTTTCTGTACATTACTCAGGTGGAACTATTGTCACTGTGGTCTTCCAGAGTCGGATGCTAAAAGCCACGTTTAGCCTCTATGTCAGTGGATTAAGCGTTTAATCGGAAACTTTTACCAAACTGAAATAAAAACGTGGGGCGTACGCAATTGCGATTAAGTCACTATAGATATTTAGGAACATACAATAGAAAGTCAAGACAGCAATAGTGTAATGAATTTAAGCTATTTTCCTCTGTAGAAGTGTTGGAATGATTAAATCCAAAATTAAAGCTACAATAACATATTTTGAGCTTGTATGTTTCTTTATAATAGCGCCCCACGTTTTTATTTTAGTTTGGTAAAAGTTTCCGATTAAACGCTTAATCCACTGACATAGAGGCTAAACGTGGCTTTTAGCATCCGACTCTGGAAGACCACAGTGACAATAGTTCCACCTGAGTAATGTACAGAAAATATCATGTACGCCAGTAACTAATTTTTATTTTCTAGTTTTTGGTGCAATAAAAACCGTTTAACTTAAAACTTTTTTTACTTATTTTATTTTCAAGTTTTTAGTGCAATTGTTACTACTTATACTTATTCTAGATCAAGGATTTTGTTTGTAATATGCAATATAATTATGCATAGTAGCATCTATACTCTCCTGCTTATACTATACCTTAGATAGTACAGATCTGGCAATAAGGAATATATAATTGATTTATTGAGAAAATCAAGTTTACATTTTCATATTTCACACATTATAAAAGTCGGATTTCCAGACTATAAAATATAGACTCACACTCTCAGTCGACCAAATGGAGGATCGTAGGTCTGACTGAAAGTCCGACGCGTACCGAGGGTTCAAAGAGTTAATTCAAGCTATCAGTACTATGGTACCTACGCTCTACGTGAACCCGAGGGACTCACACACTCAGTCTATCTATCGACTGATCACACACTCACTCTATATAGGGCCGCAGGCCCGACTGTTTGCCCTATTGGAACCATACACGCTGTCATATATCACCCAGAGGGCCGCAGGCCCGACAGCTTGCCTTGTGCGAACTACTCACGCTGTCAGTCTATCAGCCGGAGGACCACAAGCCTGAGAGCTCACCCTATGCGAACTACCCACGCCGTCAGTCTGCCAGCCGGAGGGCCGCAGGCCCGACGGCTTGCCTTACGCAACCCACTCACGCTGTCACTCTATCATCTGGAGGGCCGCAGGCCCGACGGCTCACCCTACGCGAACCACTCACGCTGTCACTCTACCAGGTAGAGGGCCGCAGGCCCGACAGCCCACCCTACGCGAACCACTCACGCTGTGAGTCTATCAGGTGGAGGGCCGCAGGCCCGACGGCTCGCCCTACGCTACACGATCCACTCACACTGTCACTCTATCAGCTGGAGGGCCGAAGGCCCGACGGCTCGCCCAACGCTACACGATCCACTCACGCTGTCACTCTATCAGTTGGAGGGCCGCAGGCCCGACGGCTCGCCCTACGCGAACCACTCACGCTGTCACTCTATCAGCTGGAGGGCCGAAGGCCCATCGGCTCGCCCTACGATACGCGATCCACTCACGCTGTCACTCTATGAGCTGGAGGGCCGCAGGCCCGACGGCTTGCCCTACGCGACTGGAGGGCCGTAGGCCCGACGGCTCGCCCTACGCTACGCGATCTACTCACGCTGTCACTCTATCAGCTGGAGAGCCGAAGGCCCGACGGCTCGCCCTACGCTACGCGATCCACTCACGCTGTCACTCTATCAGCTAGAGGGCCGCAGGTCCGATGGCTCGCCCTACGCGACCCACTCACGCTGTCACTCTATCAGCTGGAGGGCCGCAGGCCCGACGGCTCGTCCTACGCTAACTATTCACGCTGTCACTCTATCAGCTGGAGGGCCGAAGGCCCGACGGCTCGGCCTACGCTACACGATCCACTCACGCTGTCACTCTATCAGTTGGAGGGCCGCAGGCCCGACGGCTCGCCCTACGTGAACCACTCACGCTGTCACTCTATCAGTTGGAGGGCCGCAGGCCCGACGGCTCGCCCTACGCGAACCACTCACGCTGTCACTCTATCAGCTGAAGGGCCGAAGGCCCAACGGCTCGCCCTACGCTACGCGATCCACTCACGCTGTCACTCTATCAGCTAGAGGGCCGCAGGTCCGATGGCTCGCCCTACGCGACCCACTCACGCTGTCACTCTATCAGCTGGAGGGCCGCAGGCCCGACGGCTCGCCCCAAGCGATCCACTCACGCTGTCACTTTGTCAGCTGGAGGGCCGCAGGCCCGACGGCTCACCCTATGCGATCCACTCACGCTGTCACTCTGTCAGCTGGAGGGGCGCAGGCCCGACGGCTCGCGCTACGCGAACCACTCACGCTGTCACTCTATCAGCATAAGAAGGCTCAATGTCAAAGGGCAATGGAGAGGGCTGTGCTTGGAGTCTCTCTGCGATATCGGATTAGAAATGAGACAATCCGCAGCAGAACCCAAGTAACCGATATAGCTCTTCGAATCGCTAAACTAAAGTGGCAGTGGGCGGGGCTCGTTGCGTGTGGTACCGATGGCCGTTGGGGCGGGAAGGTTCTCTAATGGCGGTCACGTACCGGAAGGCACATCGTGGGCACCCACAAGGTGGCCTGCCCACGATGACCTGGTGAAGGTCGCTGGATGCGGGTGGCACAAGGCCGGTCCTTGTGACAATCTTTGGGGGAGGTCTATATTCACCAGTGAACGTCTTTCTGCTGATATGATGATGATGATGATAATAATGAAATCCATATGTTTCTACCAAATATCTAAAGCAGTGCTTCAAAATCTACTTATCGCTAAACCTAGCGGTAGTGGCAGGCAGTAACACTGGAGTATCAGATTTGAGGAGTTGGACGTTAGTATTAAATTCGTATGTTTCTAGCTAATATCTAAAGAACTTCTTTAAAATCAAGATATCGATAAAAGATAAACCTTGCGGTTATTGTGGGCAGTACTGCAGCATCAGGAGTGAGGAGTTGGAAGTGAAGATCAGGCTGTTAGTATTTGATTATGCCGAACATGCTATACTTTCATTTTCACGTGTCTAACACTCTCGGTTAAGGTAAGCAGTACGTCTGCAGCATCAGGCTTTGAAGATACAAGGATACAAATATTATAATATTGCATTGTCATGGGGACTTGATAAGATTTCCAAATTTTATTGATTTCGGTGCAGTAGAAGTGGTCGACAAATTGATCACAAGATTTGAAGCATCGACGACAGTTGATACGCGGTGAAGTTAATAAAAACCGTTTAAAAATTAGTTACCCTGAGAACGTTGTCAGGTGTGTTTAGCCGAAATAAGCCCGAACAAGGTTTATCAGGATTATAAATTCATACAGATTTTAGCTATCCAATATCAGCCAGTCAATGATGATGAGTAGTGATCGTTGCACATGCACTTTCCGTGGCAATGGCTATGGTTGACAGAAAAAGTAACAAATGTGAATATGCGATTTTGTTCTATTACTCGTACTGTCAGTAGAAATAGTACTTTCCTTAGGATACTACTACTACTATAAACTATATCCTACTTTAAAAAAGAAAAGATCTAATGTCATTAATTTATGACTCAAAATAGTACATCAAATTACATTTTGTGAATTCTTTATTTTAAGTCAAATGAATATTCAAGTGGATTAAGATCAGTGTTATATAATGGATTTTTCAATTTGACGTGAACGTTTGACAGCCGAATCTGTTTAATATATTTTAGTCGTTTACTCGTTTGATCCGTGTAATTTGAATAAGTTATTAAAATATGTATAAGTAATTTATTATTTTAGTTGAAATTACTATAATTTCTGAAATTTTTATAATTGTTAAAATACCTGTGTATTAGATTTTTCTGTCAACCATACTTTGCCATCAAAACCGCACGTTGATAACGATGACTAATGATGAGAGCAAGATCCACTACATTTCCCAAAATGTCCCATCGTGTTTGTATGAAACATTCCCTTTTTGTTATCAAAAATGTATAGCAGTCTGGCAACAAAAAGGAAACTTCCATACAAACTTTCTGGGACATTATGAAAACTACTCATAATCACATCGTAGTCTGCCCGCGACGCGGGTGTAACCTCTTGCCCTAAACGTCAGGATAATATTTAACGTAAGCAGTACATCCAAATATATTACACCCTAAAAATACACCCTCAATCATTTCCATTGGAAATCACATCAAAATAGAATACTTATTGACTGATTTGACAGTATAATAAAAAGTTTGAGATTCGCTTCGAAAAATATCCTTCCTTCAAGAAAGCAGGACTTCGTTTAAGAATTAAATATCTTTGCTCATTTTTCGTTTATTTTCCCTTTCCTTTTCCAAATCACCAATATTCTTTTCGGTAAAACGAAATAGGAATTTCAATGTTCGACTGTACCTATTTATTCCCATATTTTTACCAACCGTGTAATTAATAATTCCCTCGGCTTTCTCATTATCCAGCATCCAGATTGGACTAAGACAATTTGATTTCCACAAATTAAACTGTCCGAGAAGTTATCAAGGGGAATCTGAGAGTCCAAAGAGAGCCTTGAATATTGAATAGTCCTCGTTAGTCGTTACTCAAATATTTTGCGGATCGAAGTGTTCCTTGGAAGTAATTACGGTTGGGGGTGCTTAAGGAAATGTAGGGTAAGTTCGGATATATTAGGAGGCTTTTTCGAGATTTTTGGCCATCTTGAAATGACAAAAAACATATTTTAACAAGTAACGGGACTTAGTCACGTCATCAGCCTCTCTCAGTCCACTGCTGGACGTAGGCTTCTCCTACTAATTATGTATATCGACGCATTTAGGAAGTAAATGCCCTTATCACCACACTGGCAGTAGTGTGTCTACTATGATAATGCTGCTACCCGTCATCAATCTTCTAGGAATATTCATTGATCCATCAATCCCTTAGTCAACTCTTACGATACCCACGGGAAGATTTAGGGTAGTAACAAATGTATTTCTTTTTCTTTTGTATACTGTCATATCTACTTTGTCCTTTTAATGTGTGTCATGAATAAATTATTTTCTATTTCTATTATTACTGCTGTTACCACGGGGCAAGTAACGGGACTTTATTGATTGACTTTTCAATGATTTTCAATCGGAAGGTTGCAGATTTAAACTCCAACTAGTAAGTACCGTTTTTATAAGCTCATATTATATACAAAATACCTATCATCTGAAAATTTCCTGTCGTTTTCGGCGAAGACCGTGTTTTTCGTGACCGTCAGCTACGCTCTTCCGGTAATTTGTCCCTATCTATCCCTGTTCACCACACTGGTTTTATGTCAAATTCCTTCTCTGTCCAGGTAGCCCGGCTCTGGAATAGTCTTCCTCGTCACATCAAAAATTCCCCCAGCAAGCTTAGGTTCAAGAAGTCTGTTCGTGCTTTTTTCGCTAGCAGAATAAACACTTAGTGTGTGAGTTTCATACGTTTCGTCTATATGAATATGTATGTATTTAATTGTGTTTATGTAACTTGTAATATGTATATGTATATATATATATATAGGTATATAAATATGTATCTTATTTGTATTTTATATTTAGAATAGAGTAAGTCAGAATATATCTAAATCTAAATATAGCACCGCCCACAACCTCTCTGCTTCGCCTAAAGGTTAACTGGTAGAGAATGCCCTATGGCATTAAGTTCGCCTTTTGTACTTCTAAGTTTTCTTTTTTGTGCAATAAAGATTAAATAAATAAATAAGAAACGTCGTGAGGAATCCTGATGGATCACAATTGGCTTAGTTTAACTTTCAAGTCTTGACTCTATGCGACCTTACCCTAACATACTTTAACACTTAGATCCCAATGTTTATACAGAATTGTGATTTAGTCGCCTAGAGATTTTGTTTTTATAGGCCCTGCTGACTTTGCTTAGGCAAAATTTGAAGCTAAATTGATTCTCATTAGGTTCCAATGCGTTCGTGAATTCTTTGTCACCGAAGAAACCCAGCAAAAAGTAATTTATTCTCAAATCCTATTAATAATGAACCTATTTGGTAGTACTGGCTGGTTATTTTTTTAATTGGGTACTTAACAGATTTTAGAAAAGCATTGCCAAAATGTCTTGAATTTCAGCGCTGCCGCTTCGATTGCAAAAAAATCGTACGTAGTTGGGTCAAGTTTGAGATTTTTGTATGAGATGATGTATTGTTTTCAATTTCTGATGTATGGATTAAAATCTAGCGTGAAAAAGAAATACAAGTGCACTGTTTTTTTAATTACTGAGTCGAAACAGCAACTAAAAGCGTGACAGAGTGGTATGAAACAAGACAACGAAAAGAATTTGGACCCAGTTAAGGCCTTAAACAAAAATCACGATCGCGAAACTATGTGGTATACTTTGTCCAACAATATTCGGTAGTAGTAAAAGAGCGCAAATTTAAAAGATATAGGTAGGTTTGTATTGTTAAAGTTAGATTTGTTATCAAAAATTTATCTTCGTAATACAAAAATTATGATTTAAAATTTTGTTTTCATTACTGGCATTTCTAAGGCTTTTCATGCCTTTAATTAGGTATGTAATTTTTTTTTGCAATCGACCATGCCTCATTATATTTATTTCATTACTGTGATAATGCAATCGAAGAAATAATAATACTAGGACACTTTTTTCGCTAAGTTTCAAGAGCTTGTGATTGGCAATTACAAAAAATATCAAAATTAAAAAGCACAATTAATATTGTTTTACCCAAATGATTCAATTATAAAAGGCATGTTGAACTTCCCATTCATTAAATTTAAAATACATATCGCTTTTTTTTTTTTTTTTTTTATGCTATAGGTGGCAAACGAACAGACGAATCGCCTGATGGAAAGCGATTAACGTCGCCCATGAACACCCGCAACACCAGAGGCGTCGCAAATGCGTTGCCGGCCTTTAAGGTGGGAGTACGCTCTTTTCTTGAAGGTTTGAAGGTCGTATCGGTCCGGAAACACCGCTTGTGACAGTTCGTTCCAAAGTTTAGCTGTGCGAGGCAGGAAGTTACGAGAAAAGCGCACAGTTGAGGATCGCCAACCATCTAAATGGTGAGAATGAATACATTGTCGCGTAGGGCGGTGGCGGAAAGAAGCGGCAGGTATTAATCCGAACAACTCCTCGGAACACTCCCCGTAGTACATGCGATAGAAAATGCAGAGCGAGGCCACATCTCTACGCAGCGCCAGGGTATCAAGCCGATCAGAAATGCGTTGGCAGTTGACAACTCGAGCTGCTCTCCGTTGGATGCGGTCTAGAGGGAGAAGCTGGTACTTAGGTGCCCCTGCCCAAAGATGAGAGCAGTATTCCATATGCGGGCGAACCTGCGCCTTATAAAGCTGTAGGCGGTGGGCCGGCGTGAAGTACTGCCTCGATCTATTGAGCACACCGAGCTTCTTCGAGGCCAATTTGGCCTTACCCTCTAGGTGGACGCGGAACTGAACATCACTCGAGATGTCAACACCAAGAATTCCGATACTGGCTGTGGCAGATAGGGAAGTGCTCTCGAAACGGGGTGACGCGACAAACGGAAGCTTTTTCGCGGTGAACGCGCAAACCTGTGTCTTTGTAGGGTTAAATTGGACCAAATTAAGCCGACCCCAATCTGAGACTTCTTTTAGGGAGGTCTCAATTTCAGTCACAAGTTTGTTCCGGCTCTCAATGACGTTTTCCCGGGAAATATTAGCACGGCCGGTGTAGGAGGCATCACCCGTACTATCATCCGCATAACAATGAATGCCGCTAGTATGCAACATGTCATTAATATGCAGGAGGAATAGCGTGGGTGATAGCACACAGCCTTGAGGGACACCAGCATTCACAGACATTGAGTCAGAGCATTCACCGTCAACAACGACCTTAATGCTTCTGTCTGCTAGAAAACTGTTGACCCATTCGCATAATTTCCCTGGAAGCCCATAGGATGGAAGTTTCGAAAGAAGGGCTTTGTGCCAAACGCGATCGAAGGCCTTCGCAACATCCAAACTAACTGCCAGTGCCTCACCTTTTGTCTCTATCGCCATTGCCCAGCAATGTGTCAGGTAAACCAAAAGATCACCAGCCGAACGCCCCCTACGGAAACCGTATTGTTGGTCACTCAGGAGCTGGTGATCCTCAAGATACCCGAGGAGCTGACGATTAATTATGGACTCCATAATCTTCGAGAAAAGGGAGGTTATAGCTATCGGCCTGTAGTCGGATGGATTTGAGCGGTCGCCTTTTTTAGGGATCGGGTGCACCAAAGCTGACTTCCACGAAGTCGGGACTACGCCAGAAGAGTAGGAGAGCCGAAAAAGACGCGTTAAAACCGGCGCCAACTCAGGGGCACACGTCTTCAAAACAACCGCGGGGATACCATCAGGCCCACTGGACTTATAGATGTCGAGGGAGCGAAGAGCCTTACGCACAGAGGTTTGGCGGAACTGTACATCCGGCATACTGCTCTCGCACCGCGGTATAGACGGCGGCGCTTGCCCCCCGTCATCCAAAGTCGAGTTGGACGCAAAAAGCTTACCCAATAAATTGGCTTTGTCCTTTGCGTCGTGGGCCAACGAATGATTCCCCGTATGCAGAGGTGGAAAAGACGGCGTGCAGAAATTATCGCTATTATATATTATAAAATATCGCTATTTTATAATATATAATATATTTATATATTTATTTTCAAAACTACAATTTATACCCGGCGGTGATAGCTGATAGCTGGGCGAGTATAGCCGTGTCTCTTTTATTTACACGGGAGTGCGTATCTTTTGTTCGTGTTTATAGCCGATAGTTCATAGCTTAGTAGCTCGCGGTGAGACCAGTACCTTAGAGAAACAAATCAATAGTCTGATTTGTGATTGGCCAGCTATAAATAAAATCAAAATGTGACGAAGCATTAAACTGGATTTTGCCACACAAACCATCATTAGCGACACAATAGCGATCATCTAATGACCTCACAATCAATCAATTTTATCGGAGTCCCTAAACTCCCCATTACATCCGATTTTTCCTCCTTTGTGTCCGTTCAACTGCTTAAGGATTCCGCCGGAGTTTTATTTCTGTATTAGGGACACTTCCAATGTTAATGACTTTGTTATCCGTGTTCTTCAATTGAATGGTTAATTTGGCGATAATGTAGGATTATAACGGTCATTTAGCTTATTTGGTCCTTGACTGGGCGACTGGTAGTAGTATTCGTCATATCTCTCTCCCTGCAAGGGGCGCGACACAAACTGAGGAAAATAGTAGGATTGATCACGGGACACAACACATTAAACAAACACCTGCACAATATGGGCAAAACAGATAGTCCTATGTGCAGGGCCTGCATGGAAGAGGAGGAAAGAGCAAAACATATTCTTCCAAATTGTAAACAGGTAGAGGTATACAGGAGTAGGTACTTGGGGACTCCACATACACTAAAGGAGGCATTTAGCAACCTGAAACATACACTGAGTTTCGTGGAGGAGCTTGGATGGTTAGAATAGGACTACCTCGCTATCACGCAAAAAAGGCACAATGGTTGTCGAGTTGCGGAAAAAGCCCAGTATAATTAACTAAGGGGCGCGAGAGGGGTAATCTTTTCAGGGCGAGGCCCTACGAGATTGCTGCTATCGCAGGCCGTAACTACGGCCCGGTCTGTTCCTGGTCAGCCTCGACGCTGATTCTCCCTCTCTTGGTATATTTATGGGCCATCATGGCATGGTGGTCATGGTGCCCTGTGTAGCTTTTTGTGCCTCTGTGGCTTGGGCGAATTGTATTGGGAGACTGGTGCCTTTTTAGTTCCATTATATAATTCCAAGGCTGACCGAAAAGGAGTTGGCGGGACGATCTAGAGTGCGATTTTTGAATCTCACCGATGATATTGAGATCACCTGGTGGCTAAAACCTGTGATTTGATGTCACTGTTTCCCAAATGCCGTATTTTTGAATCTCACACGTTCTGTAGATACCAACATGCAAAAATTGTACAATATCAGTCATAGACAATTACCCTGTCACTGGTGAGATTTAAAAATCGTACCCCTGGACGCGAAGAATGAATTACCAACAACACGACGTAGTGAAAAACGAGATGAGGTCTTTGCTGAGCAGTGGGACACTCAATAGCAGAATCAATTTAAAAATTGACAGAGAGCCATTTCACAAAGAGCTATTTCATTTTACGGAGTAAATCCTTTTAGTTCCTCCGTGAAGACATTTAAGACAGTGCCGAAATATCGAGTGCTCGGAAACATAAATTTAAATGAGATATACTATACTATATACCTATTTTTCTCAATCATGCAAAGAAATATTGTCTTTACGTTCCTTAAAATAGACTCGGAAGTATCGCTTTTAGGGTGCAGTAGCAGTAACTCACTGGGATGGAAATGGAGTTTCATAACATTTTTCAGGCCTAGGCCCTTTAATAACATTGTCATTTTTTTTTGTATTTCTTTGTATGTTTGAGAAAAGCACTATACATGTCTCGGCGTGAAAACGGATTCCCAGGATACCAACTTGGCCGGAAATCCTCATTTTCCAGGCCTCTGATGTAATGTACTATTACCTACATAAAAGATCCCAATGGGTCGAAGTGTTTCCGTAAGAGGCCCACCAATAAGATAAGATCAATTCCATTCAAAATCATACTGATTGTTAATAACGCGTGCTTTAATTCGAATTATCATGTCTTTATAGACTTTTGATATATCCACGCGTATCCGTGAAAGAATCTATAATGTAGTCTCTCCATGCCCCAAATAAAGCTTGAACAAACACAAAATAGGTACTTACAAAACGTGTTGCAACTCTGAACATAATATTTCCTCTCCGAACGCGACGGCAAAGCTTCACACATACTTGCAATGCAAACAAATATTGCTTCTGTTACCCTTTCCGCGCGTTGGTCAGTTTCCCCATTAAAAATATTCCTCTATCATAGGATTTACACATGGCTGCCCACGCGGGCACAATGGAAAGATAAACAAAAATAGCCGCCTATTTTTATATTTTTTCCGAGAAAATGGCTGTGGAAATTAATAGGTTCTTTGGAAACTGTTTGAGGAGGACAAGGTGGAATGAACTTCCTGTCGAGAACAGTCGATGTGATTCTTATATTCTCAAACTTAGTATGACGGGCAGGACGAGGTTATATATAAGGTGTTTTCAAATTAGTTACCGATATCTTAGGGTATGCATGTGTTCATGATAACGAACAACTTTCCTTATGGGCCTCATATCGAAATCTTGAAAAAAAAAATCGCCTTTCCATACAAAGTGGTTCCACCGGGTGATCACTTTGTATGGAAAGGCGATTTTTATTTTAAAACACCTTATATAAATACAGGGCGTCTCACGGCGATGCCACATGGAGGGAAAGTACCTTAAATATCATAGATAGCGTAATTTGCTGAAAGAAGACTTTATTTTATTTTTAAGACTTAGTAAAATTGCATTTTTTTTTTTTGTTTTTTTTTTGAAAAAAAATTGTATGAAACAAAAAATCGTTTTGTCAGAGGAAACATTCCTTAATTATCGTAAATGAGCATCTACAGAAAGAAGACGATGTTTTAATTTTAAAAACAAATTCCAACTTGTCTCCACATTTTTTTGATTTTTTTTGAAAAAAAAAATTGTATGGAAAAAAAATATCGCCTTGTCAGAGGAAACATACCTTAATTATCGTAAATGAGCTTCTTACTGAAAGAAGACATTATTTCGATTTAAAAAACAAATTCCAGCTTGTATTTTTTTTTTATTGTATGAAAAAAAATATCTCGACGTCGGAGAAAAAATACCTTAATTATTTGTAAATGAACATCTTCCTGGAAGAATCCTTTTCATTTGAAAGTAGGTACCTATTAAACTAATGAATCAGTACCCACTTAAGAAGTACGCATCATTTCCTTAGACCAATGTCGTGGCCAGGACATTAGACTAATGTCGTGGCCGCGGCATTATATCGGACGTAGCCCAAATTTCAACCGGGACGGTGGATGGGCTTTTTTTTTAAGGAGAGGAAAAATGCGTTACGCATACCACCCGGATGTGGGGACAGACCCGGGTGTTTCTGTGGGACTCCTCGTCATAGAACCCATAGGCCCATAGGCAGAGCCCATAGGCTGATGGGACCCCGAGTTTACCCACTAAAAAACCTCTCCGTCTACCGCCGCGGTGCTGTACGGTGGGCTGCAGGAACGCTCGCGCTTGCAACTGCAGAAACGGTGGATGGGCTGTGCCAACGGCATGGAAGCCGGTCATCCCTTGTCTTAATGACAGTGGTAACAGTGGTCGTTTTGAGGACACGGTGAGTTTTTTTTTATCTGAAATAGGCTTACTCATGGCCACAGACTAGCCAAGGGCAGAGACGTAGCCTAGGATGGAGTGAGTTTGCCCAGAAGGTGCCTATTCAATTCGGTGTGCTTGTCGTCTGTCGTATTCAGTGAACTACGAACAAATAAAACATGGAAGCGTATGACCTGCCATACTGAATTGCCTTTCAAAAACGTCTATGAATTTTAGTTGACAAGGTGTCACCTCTTCAATGCATCACGGTAATTTCAATATCACATAAAAACTTAAACCGCCATTTAAAAATAGTTATGATTGGTCCGTCAAAGTTTGTATTGGCTATATTCTAAAGATATTGCGCCGAAATATGCGCGGAGTTAAGAAAAGTGCCATGTCCTGAAGCATCTTGGCTCAATTGAACAATTGTTTCTGGGGGCATTTTTGAGCTGGCGTGATGTTCATGTTAAGGTGCGTTTAAACCAAAAGAGCATTCGCTGTTCTACGAAATCAACCAATCACGTTTTGTGTACCGATCGAATTTCAAAGAGCATTCGCTGTTCTATCCCCCAACTCTACTAACGATCGAATGATCGTTACACGAAACGTGATTCGTTGATTTCGTAGAGTGGGGGATAGAACAGCGAATGCACTTTTGGTTTAAACGCACCTTAACATAAACATCATGAACAACATGACTGCACCTTTAAATATGGTCGCAGTCGGTAAAACAAGCCTGCGGCCTGCCTTCAAAAGGCAGAAAAAAACATGTAACTAAGAAGGAAAACTGAATACACTCGTTCAAGGAAAACTGTTTTGAATATGATCCGTTCGCACTTTCAGCAAAGTTAAGTGCCTATGGACGAAAAAGTAATTTCTTCTCAATGAAAGGCCGTGGGAGGAAGTGCTCGGAAAATATTCCCTGTTTATTTTGTCCATGGTTTCTGCACGTATACTCTGCGTCGGTAGAAAACAAAAAAGTGTACACAAACCTAAAAACTTGCATTATTTCATAATCACGCACTTTTAGAACACAATTTCGGTATTATCAGCAACTTGAAACCTCAAACCTTGAGTTCATAATATACATTTTTATGTAAGATTATTGATATTTATTATTAACGTAAAAATATATCTACCAACGTGTTTCACGATATGTGTCAAAGACGTCAAATACTATGGAAAGTCAGCCATATTAATTTGTTTACACTTTTTAACCGACTTGAAAAAAAGGAGGAGGTTCTGAATTCGACTGAATTTTTTTTTGTTGTATGTATGTTACCTGATATCTCCGAGAATCGTTCACCGATTTTAAAATTTATTTTTACGATCGAACGTGTAATCCCCGAGATGGTCCCGTTGGCACTAACACTAAGTTGGGGTCTGATGATGGGATCTTGGAGAAATCGAGGGATCTCTTCAAATGTTATAGGTACATGTATGGCGCTTTTGGTAATTTTCATTCATTTACAAGAATTTGCATTCAGAAAGTAGGATTTGAGGAAACCAATGATGGAAACAAATCGGGGATCTTGGAGAAATCGGTTAAAGTCGGTTTTTTCAATTTTTTATTTGGTGATTATTTTGTGCTCTACTGAACAGTGGTAGCTATATTATGACGAAAGATCATCAACTACCCAAAACAGAGAGTATAGCCCGACATGCATCTGGCTGGTTTCACAATACACAATTAAAATTCCATCTTTCTATAAATTTGAAAAACACAAAGACAAAACTCCATTATGACGTCAATGTCCAATTTATTTGCACGGAAACGATTTGCCTCTTCTGACTCCTCTCCTCCTAAGAAATAGCCCCGTTTGTATTCCTTGGTAAATATGATCTATTCTTCAAGGCAACTGAATGAATTCGTAATTTCCTATCAAGGGAAACGGAAATCGATTTCTCATTTTGAAATGTAATACGTTAGATAGCGAAACTATTTATACCGGTTAATAGTTAACAGTTTGTGTGAGTGTTAGAGTCGATTGTAAAAAAATTGTAGGTATAGGTACCTACTCCATTTCAAATACCATGGCCCGATGTTACTGCAAAGTTTTACGTGGCATCTGGCCATGGTATTTGAAATGGAGTGTATATAGTTAAAAGACCTTTACTGAAAACAAAATTTAACGTCATCATTTTTGTGTTACGAAGTTTAGGTGCATTCCACGAAAAAGTCTACTTTGTCGGGAACGTGACGGCTATGACAGCTACCTTAGTATATGGAAAGTGCGAGAATTCTCTATACATACAAACACACAGTTATAAAATTAAGATACACCAAAAATTATATTCTTAACTTTCTTAGATGTACTGTACGCGAAGAGCGGCGTCACGTACCCGACACTCTCGTGGAATGCACCTTTAAATCTGTATAATAACTTTAGGCACTGGAAAAAGCAACAAATTCAAGTTTTTTATTTTTTACCGCCTTTTTCTACTGCCAAAGGTTGTAAGACAGAGTATAACATACAGTTTGCATCACTAACTTTCGTAACAATTGACGTGAGTGACCGTTGAGGTCTTAACTATGTACAGTCAGCTGCAGAGATAAGTAGACCCCCTTACATACAAATTTGTATGCAAGGGGGTCTACTTATCTCTGCAGCTGACTGTACATTGTTTTTGCAATCGACTTGTCTACGTTTGAATAAGCACTGTTGCTTGACTACGTTTTTTTATTTCCAGTTCCTTCCAAGAGTTCATGTCCTGCTCCGAGGAAACAGTGCAGCGGACATGCGGGGATGAAGCAGCAGTGTTCACCAGCAAATTCCTTAAGCAGATGGCGTCTAATATCATTAAGGTTAGTTTTCATTTGGCCGTTTGATGTCGGAAGAATACATTTGTCATCACCCCAACTCTTCCCGCGAGTGTCCTAAGAGTTATACTCCATTTCGAATACCATGGCCCGATGGCACTTAAAACTTAACAATAGGGCTCATAATGTTTGTCTTTTGTTATATTGAACCACTTCAAATGAGCACGTGCCGGGTCATCTGCATGCTAAGCGAGATTGAGACATTTAGGTACCTACTTGAAAATAAAAATACAAACACATATTAGCTATTAACGATTTTTTTTTTAATAATATTTATATGCGAAATGTATATTACCAACAACCAACATGTAATCATAAAATCATAAAGGAAGACAGATAACAACTAATATGAAATATTAATTGTATTAACGAAAGATTATTAAACTACCCGCAAATTTACGATCAAGATTATTTGGCTGCGTCTAAAACACCCCGCCGCCGCAGAAAAGTGTAGTCAGGTTTCTTTTGTTATAACTAATCCTATTGTTTCGTTTTATGACCTTTTTATGTGGAATCGGGCCATGGTACTTGAAATGAAGTATACTAAGGGATAGAAGGGTCACTGACCATTCTTTGATAGAAGATTGATTATGGACAGCAGCGTCATCATAGTGGACACATTACTGCGATCGCTAATCCGCTTGCCCAATGTGGCGATTATGGATGGGCATTTACCTCCTAATGTGTCTATACGCCTTGCAACCTAAATGGTCGCGCACCGTGCGGTTTCAGAGGAACTTCCTCCCGCGGACGGTCCGTCTGTGGAATGAGCTCCCTGCCGAGGTTTTCCCGTTGGACTACAGTATGGGGTTCTTCAAAAGAGGAGTGTACAAGTTCTTATTGGGTCGGCAACGCGCATGTGACACCCCTGGGGTTGCAGGCGCCCATAGGCTACGGTGACTGCTTTCCATCAGGCGGGCTGTATGCTTGTTTGCCACCGACGTGGTATAAAAAAAAAAATACGCATAGTTGATAGGAGAGGCCTACGTTTAACAGTGGACTGAGAGAGGCTGATGATGTGTCATCACACATGATATGTAATTATAATGGATAATTACCTTACACGAATTATGCCGATTTTACATAGTAACAGCAACTGCAGTGCGATACTCGTATTTTAATTAATTTTATAAAAGAGATAAATGAAGTGATTGTGGTTTGCGGATTTGCAAAATGGCCGAAATTATAAAATGATTTTCGTGATAGTTATTGCATTTTATGTCAAATTCCGAACGAATGCAAATGTTGAAAATTCGATGTATTCCAGAAATGCATTTTGAGAATAATCCAATAGGTATATAGACTCAATTTAGGAGGTTTGCGGGAGATTGGTTATCGGCTCAGGTTTAAGGGCGAGGATTCCCGTTCTGAGTCGTTTTTGGTGCAAAGGTTGTCCATGGCTATCCAGCGTGCGAATGCTGCCAGCGTTATGGTTACCTTTGCACCGGGAACGGCGAGGGACGGGGCGTTAGTATAGTTTAGTAAGCTTTGTGTTCGTGTTTCTAATGTAGAGGTAATTGTAATTTAAACTGTCTCTATTTAAACAAATTTTTATTTTTGCGAAGTGATTTAATAGATAATCGCTTTTAAATATGCTTCGAAAATCACCTCCTACGTTTCGAATACAGTATTGCATTTGTGGTCCCTGAGAATTTAGGTAGGTAGAATAATAACGGTGTTTTGACAATTTCCTAAAATGGGAAGGCCGAAATTTGAATTCTGTTGATATCTGTAGATACCTAATTAGATGAACATAAGCTTACATGCTGTTAAAAACTGTTCTTTTTAATTGAAAGACAAAGAGACAAAAAAGCCAGCCGTCCCGCCCTGCCGCGAACTACGAAATCTGCATATTACGGGAATTTTTCTCTGTCACTCTAATGACGCCTTCTTTGGAGTGACAGAGACAAATCCCCGAATACGAACTTCGGTGTTCGCGGTAGTAGCCCAGTAGCCGTACCATGACTTTGCAAGAATCGGCAACGTTAGGTTTTACTCGATACGTAAATCAGGGCATCGCGCTCAGTGCGAGCGCGATATAATACATTACATACAGGGTGGTCCAAACCTTGACGTCAAAATTTTTTTTTTAGATTCCTCACGTCATGAGCTATCAGAATATACCCCATATATGTTAGCCGATTTTTTCTAGTTTTCGAGATTTTTTTTGAGAAATTCTGGAATAAAAAAAATTATTAATAAAAAAAAAACTGTTGGGTTTTTTTAACTAGTTTCTTTTTGTAAAAGTATTACTACAAATAAAGCATTTACTGACAAAAAATTAGCGTCCTCACTTTGATATAAGTAGGATAAAAAATACCAAATTCAAAATTTTACGCTAAAAACGCATCAAAATAGCATAACAAAATAAAAAAAATAAAACATCCCAAGGATTTTTGGTAATGTAAAGACTACCCTAGACCTTAAACCTTCGTAAAAGCAAAAAAAAGTGATACTTAATAATGAGGATTTTTCGGAGTAGTCGGTCAAATAAACTTTTTGAATTTTTTGACGTCAAGGTTTGGACCACCCTGTATAGCCTCGTAAGGCCCAACGTCCTATTTTTAGGACCACAAAATTGACTCATAATGGCCCATCACGTCATATTTTTCAAAGAAATATTAATTTTATTTTGTAAGGCCCTAAATTAAAAATAAAATGTCCTTTTTTAGGACAATGAGTTATTATTTCACTTGTCCTAAAAAAATGGGCTTTACGAGGATAGAGTAAATCCTAACGTATCCTTTACTTTCCAACTCATGGTACTACAATTTCCATTAATCCATCGTATGCCGGAACGCGCTGCAAAACGATTAAAAATATATCGATTACTGTTATTATCAAACCGCGATTAGAATGAGATTCGAAAGTACTGTTGATACAACAATGCAACAGTGTATAAGTCATTCTAGGAGATATTCATAGTTATATTCATATATTCATAGTTTAAGTGCAGAGACTTACAGACAAAAGATTAATTAATCTATTATAAACAACTCTTTTCTTGTTTTTTTTTTATGTGACGTAGGTAGACAACTGAGCTCTCAGCCCACCTGATGGAAAGCATGTTGTGTCATTTGTTGTGTCAACAGTTTCGAATCCCCTTCTGATTCCGGTTTCATAATATTTTCCCCGTTGATTTATTTTTCTAATAAATGCATTTATTTTCAGAATTTCTGCTACGAATACCGGGACAAGGAATGCGCCATTCCAGACAAAGCTAGCAGTACGTTCCAAAACTTCCAGCTAATCCTTATTGGTGTTTTGGGACACCTGGCGTTATACCTCGGAAACCTAGTGCCGGCGTAAACCGTAATACGTAGAATAATTTTAGGAAATCGAATTTTGAAATTGGAACGCTCGCGAACGTGCGCGGTGAAGTGTGAACAATGAGCGATTTTATGTTTTGTTAATTTAATTTATGCATAGTGATTACGCATGCAATGCGTGTTTTGCTTAGTTTTTTAAGGATTTTAATACGGTTATGTAAAACTTTCTGTAAGGTCAATGTTAGGATATCATACGATTTCGTCGGGAAAACTGTCATAAAGGACCATAACGCCAATGTTTCAGAGAACCAACCGCGAACTTCTAAAATTGAAAAAATGTGCATCTGTCTTTGTCACACTGATGATGCCTTCGTTGGAGAGACAGAGATCGAAATTTGAAATTCACGATTGCGTATCTGATTGCCCATGCTGCTCTAGCACGGGCGTTTAGGTAATCCTTTAATATTTCTGTCCTCCTTACTGTCTCGATAAAGACATCTATGTAAAAATAAAATACAATGCAAGAGCTTTTAGACGGTTTTATCCGACAGACGGTTTTCTCCTCATTGCACCAATGAATTTGCTAACAGTAGATGCCAAAGACATGAACACTAATTGCTTTCAAACGGAGGTAATCAATAGCTATTCTATGGAGTACCGAGTTACCTGTTCAAATCATTCATCTAAATCATAGGTTCCCAAACTTTTTGTTTGACCGTTCTTAAAGGGCCGGGTCGACTGTACTGTACATCGTCGGTTGACAACCAAAACTCACTAAGTAATAAATACCTACTTGAAATAGAGATCTATCTAAGTTCTGATTCAATACTGACATAAGAGGTTGCGAAGAGTAGGGACAGTTTTTATAGGGAGTTTTGCTGGTCAGCCGACGACATAGTTAAATAAATGCCTTTAATGAAAACAAAATTTAACGTCATAATTTTTGTGTAACGTCTTACAGCAGTGAAAAAAGGCTATACTATCAAAAATCCTAGATTACGGTTTTTTTATTTAACGCCTTTTTCGACTGTCAAAGGTTGTTAGATACAGAGAACATACTTATTATGTATGTACTCTGTCCTACAACCTTTGACAACAGTTGACGTACGTTCCACACAATTGACGCGATCGTGTTATTTTGATTTTCTTTAAGAACTTTTTTTTTGCAATCGACTCTAAAGCAGGCTAATTTATTTCTCGTCCTTATGAAAAAAAGCGACCCATCAAATCAATGTGACTGAAAAAATAATTTAATCTTGAAATAATATAACTTAACGATATTTAGAATTTCAATGATAATTTTACTTTCGTTTTTGTTGAGATTCCTTATATTGTAGATTGTATTATTTTGGATACAATCGTCACTGGTCATCGCCCCTTTAGGTAGCTTCGGCGACCCCATTTTCCTCGGGTCTTGCCCTTTGATGCCTTTAACGCCCCCTAGGGGGCGGTACGGACACTAGGGACCACTTTGGGAATCTCTGATCTAAATGGCCATGTCTATGCTTAACTCGGCTTAGTAGAACTACTATACCTTCAGATGTGTTTAACCATTTTTGACTTTACTTGTGCCGTAAAATGGGTTTATGCAAATCTTAAAATGCATTGTAATTATAAGAGAAAAAGAGATTTTAGTTAGGAACTAAAGCATTAAATGCTATTTTCTAGTAGCCAAACTAAACTTTAGCTTATAATAATATTATATTTTGTTATATTTGAGTAAATGGAATTGTTAATTAAATAACTTTTTTTAATATTCATTGAGTGTATTATCAGAATGGTTTATTTTAGATATATAAGTTGAAAGAAATATTGAAGTAAGCCGTTTTAAAAAGGCACATATAATGTGAAATATCTTACATACTTATAAGTAAGCACTGTGTAAATACTAGAAAACTTTTGTAAAACGTAGCCTTAAAGTTTAATCTATTTTGAAGTGATTTAAGTCCATTTCCTGCATTATGAAGTTATTCACAAAACATTATATAAAAAAACACTGTTTATTAATCTATGTTATTAAAATATAGAACCTATTTATTTTTAGTTGTCTTATCTAGTAAATAATTTCCTAACTTAAAATTGCATATTGTTGAAAATATTTGGAGGTTAAAAATTTCTAAAAATTCATACTCGCAAATTCATAATTCATCCCCTTAGTCATAGACGTCTCATAACTTAGCAAACTGCTAAGTGGGCGGATTTTTACTTTGTTGTAGTTTTTTCAAATTTGGATATTTTTATATTTTTTCTACTCAGAATCGCGAGCTCTTTCGATCCTCATTAGCAGAAAAAAGTGTCCCAAGAATTCCATACATTTTTTTGTCTTCCACTGAGCTACGGTCGAAGAGTGTATGAAAAATAGTAACTCAGTGTATTTTTTTGTTGACACTTTTTTTATTTCTATCAGGATCGAAAGAGCTCGTGATTCTGAATAAAAAAAAGTCAAAAAGTCAAAATTTGGAATTTTAATAAACGACAACAAAATAAATATCCACCCAAGTATTATTTGTCCCTTTCGGTCTTATAGAAATTTTGATACGAACGGTAAGGACAACCAATACTTAGCGGCTAGCTAAGTTAGGAGACCTTTTTGAATACGGGGGTAAGACAACTAAATATGAATAGGCTTTCATATTCAAGCAAGGTCTTGTATTTGAGCGTTAAAATAAGCTCAGCACTTCCTGTGATATACATAGATATCTAAGGATACATCCATTTATTTTATAAGTAATGAAATGTTTCATTTTTCACTAGATTTTAATTTCATCCAGTAGTTACCAAGTTATTCGCCTTAAACTACTGCAAGCAATTTGTATGGAGATGTATAAGGCCAATAAAGGTGCGTTCTAACCAAAAGAGCATTCGCTATTCTAAGCCCCCACTCTACGAAATTCGATCGTTACACAAAACGTGATTGGTTGATTTCGTAGAACGGGGGATAGAACAGCGAATGCTCTTTTGGTTTGAACGCATCTTAATATGGTTGACACTTGGTTGGTGCAGTAGCCATCAGGGTCGCGTTTTATAATAGTAAATTACGACACAAGTGCGAAAAACAGGAAATCCGAAACGAGTGGCGATGTTTTAAATCGACATGAGTTACGAATTTCCTTTTTGCACGTGTCTCGTACGATATTTTTTAGTACAAGTTGTTCCGAAGTTTTGGACCTGACGTAAAATGACCCACTTCTCGCACTCGAGCCTAAAAAAGGCACCATCTGTACTAAAAAGTTATATTTTACAATTTTGCTGTTAACCTCTCTAACGCACGTACATGTCATATTGGCTAGAAAGAGAGGCAAACAGCAAAATTGTAAATTGTAACTTTATAAAACGCGACCCAGATATCGTCGCATTACTTACTCAACTTCGGATCTACAGCAATCAATTCGTGGAATTATCACCTATATTTCACTCTGAATACGGGTGTTTTTTTCATCAAATGAGTATTAAGCTAGATTCACACGGAGTATGTTTTTTCCCGTATACCGTATTCGAGATTTTCTCGAACGTCGCAGTGACAATAGACTTTGTGTAGTACCCTTCACACGTATTCTCGAATACGGCATGCAGGATCGGTGTGAACGATATTATTCAAAAGTCTATTGGTTCTCAGCTGGAGGTTCCGGGTTCGAATCCCAGCGAGGGCATTATTTGTGTATTTATTTATCACAAATATTTGTTCCTGGGTCATGGCTGTTTATGTATTTAAGTATCTATATGTATCTGTTTGTTATATATAAATCGTCGCCTGGTACCCACATCACAAGCCTTAATTGAGCTTACCATGGGACTAGGTCGATTTGTGTAAAGATGTACAAAAATATTTATTTATTTATATTTATTGTCATTACGACGTTCGAGAAAATCTCGTTTACAGTATACGAGAAAAAATACTCCGTGTGAATCTAGCCTTAAGGATACGAGGTTGTGTAAGTATAGCGCTGATATATTAAAGCGGTCACAGTGCTCACTAATATCTAACCTACACTTTGTCGGGAACGTGACGGCTATGACAGCTACCTTAGAAATATATGGAAAGTGCGAGAATTCTCCAACGCCCAGTTATAAATTAAGATACACCAAAAATTGTATTCGTAACTTTCTTAGATGTACGCGAAGAATGGCGTCACGTCTCCGACATTCTCGTGGAATAGGCTATTTGGACCGTGACCGCACAGCTATGATGGTGACTGTACGTAATTTTGTTTAAGAACGCGTTGAAGTCTGTGCTAGATATAGTTATCATTGCAATTTATTTATTAGGCATTACCTACTTTTAATATAAGGATGAATGGACATGACAAGCGATGTACTTTGTCCAACAAAGTCAGTAAAAAGTGGCGACTTTTTTTTCTGTAAGCACCCTCGTGCCAACAATTATTTAATTTGTCGCCTTTTTATACTGAAAAACATTGTTGAACAGATTATACATTTGTATGAAATGATCATGGTTAGGATATTCGTTAAAAAAACATTACATATAACATTTTTATAATACGTAATTATTCGAGTCAGCATTATTTTATTAATTAGGCAATTATATTTAAATTTACCCGCTGGCGGATTTAAAACATTACATTATTTTTATAGCGTGAATTCAAAATGAATTGGCTTAATAAGTTAAAGTAATTATGGCGTTTAATGCCAGATTAGGACCAAATTATAATTTGCTCACATCAAAAAACTTTTGCTCACATGTAAAAAAATATAAACAAATCAAACTAGGTATTTGTTTTGTGAATAAACACATGTAAAAAAATATAAATAAATCAAACTAGGTATTTGTTTTGTGAATAAACTGTAGGTAACTAAAAAGGTCTACTTCCAAAAGACCATTGAATAAAATGTTTTCTATAGTACTCTATACTAAAGATAAAAATATATATTATTTTGTGATAAACCTCAGTGCTGTGAGCTCGTTCCAAACCGTACACTTTTAATTAAATAAAAAATGTTTTTTACTTTTTAAGGGAAGTGCAGTGTCTACAATATTGAATTTCCCGTACAATGCTTTTGCCACTTCACATTTTTTCCAACAAAATTAACTGAGCAAAAAACACAGATCAGAAAATGCATCAACAGATATAGGTACCACATTTCAAATACCATGGACCAATGTCACTAAAAAGTTTTAAGCGGTATCGGGCCATGGTATTTGAAATTGAGTATTGAGTATATTCATTAATGTTTGAAATGTAAATTATTTAGCTGTGTTACAGTCTATAGGTTCCTTGGTGGTCGTTGACTGAGTACCTCTTTATAATTGTCTATCATTTTTTTGCAAGGTACCTAGACTTTCATTGCTTAGTATGTATTTTAAATGAGACCTTAAAATGTCAACTAACACAGAGCCGCATTATTGAGAAACCTATAGGTACTGTCGTTATCAGATATATCCGGCTAATCGACTTTTGGACTAACACTATTTTGTCCGGTAACTTCTTCCGGTAATTTCATCAAGTTTGCTAAAAAAAAATGCTTACAAATTGTACATGCGTTAGGTTAGGCCTCACACAAGTTCACATCGATACATTTACGTTCCAACGGTTTTTCATTGTAAATTTGTGTATAGTATTAATTGATGTACATTTGTAAGTTCATGAAAAGGAACGCAGGAGACAGAAAATATGTCGATGTAAAAGTTGATTGGCCCATACGAGCGGGCCAGAGTGCCCGCATCAGTGGTCATGTTCAGATATTTTTGAGAACCATGGCCGCTCCGATATATCTGATGGTGAATGTACACTATCGCGTGATTGCATACGTTTCATAACTTTCGAGAGTAGCATATCTGCTGTGCATTATGTAATCTGAGTTTCTATGAAAGACTACAGGATACACTTTGAAATATTTTTCATAACAGAAAATAATTGTATATTTTCCTCTTTTAGACTTACGTAAAAATGCAATTTTATTTTGTAAAAATGTGTCAAACTTTAGGTAAAAGGGTCATTTTGAAATGTGTTGCGAGTTTTTTTTTCTATAAATAAATAATATCTTATCACTAATATGAACATTTTAATCATATTATGTTAGTGATTATTTTGGAAATTTAATAAAAATTTTTTTTATTATATTTCATTAAACAATATCTACACTATTTTAACACTTCGTTTTTAAGTAGTATACATTATTTATATTTTATAGTAAAATTGTTTCATCCGTGGGCTATTTTCTGCGACAACTTTTAGAATGACCCAAAAATGTTACCTTCCTTATTTTTACATAATAAGGTCACTTTCTAAATCTCTGTACATATCCATGAAATATATTCGAGTATATAAACATATCATACCAGTGTAAATAAGAAAGTCATAGTGTAAATGCGTAGCAGGTCATGAAGATAATGTTCGAAGTATTTGATTTTACAAATGTCTATATTGAATTGAAATCCAAAGGATAGGAGTTCAATTTCGTCCATCATAAAGGATGTAACAAAATTAGTCGTGATTTTGTGAAGTGAATAGTCAGTATCATATTCTGGAGTAATCCTTTACGCCTTTATTATTTTGGATGGAGGGTTCGGCCTATTTGACAGTCGAGCTCATACAAAAAAATCGTAATATTTTTTAAACCCTAATCATCAGAATATGATGCTCTTAACATTTTGGACGTCAACGACCAATATATTGGCACCGCAGCCAGGTTCAACGCCAAAGACCGATATATAAGACTTGGACCACAGAGCAATATAGACCTACACGCATGTGCGTAAAATTAAATTTCAGTTTTGACATTTTGTTGAAGTGGCGTCTGAGTGACAGCTTTGGTATTTGACATGGCGTCAAAAAGGTTAAACGATTCACTACTAGTTTTGTTTCATTTTGTATAGTCTGACAGATAAAGAGACAATTCTGACATGACAATTGTCAAAGCGTCAGTTAAAAACATAATAACCGGAAAATCTCTTTTAGGTTAGTAATGTATAAACCTGACATGTCAGGAATTAATCATCCGGGGACTGTAAAGTTTCAGATATTCGAACAAGGTATACGGGATGGCTATATTATTGGGGCTTTAAATGTAGCGATCGATTCTTCTTGAAGTGATGGTTCAGTTGGGACTAAACATTTAAATTGTTTCTAATATTTATTACAATTCAAATTACAAAGATAATAATGTTAAAAACTGCTAAGAATCGATAGCAACTTATTAAAAAGTAATTTATAATTTTGAGGAAGGTCTTTCATTGCATTTGCATCCTTATTTTCAGTCATCCTGTATATGTAAATTTGTAAATTAGTGTTGCCAGTAGCAAGTTATTCGTTCACTAACGAAGGTAATTTTAACTAATTTAGTCAATCCGTATCCATTAGGAAATTAATTGAAAAGACTTTAGTCTAGAATCTTGATGTATGTGGAAGAAAATAAAAAATGTACGTATCAGAGTCGGCTGTTTTTGTTATGAAACCTACCTTCCTGCGACCATATATAACATGGACGTCTAACGCCAGCTCTAAAATGCCCCCAAACATAATTGTTCAATTGTGCCAAGATGGGCAGGACATAGCGCTTTTCTTAACACAGCGCATATTTCGGCGCATCATCTTTGACAAATGTTTGTAGAATATAGCCAATCAAAACTTTGATGGACCAATCACAACTATTTTTAAATGGCGGTTTAAGTTTTTATAGGTTGATATTGAAATTCATTACCGTGATGCATTGAAGAGGGGGTGACATTTGTCAACAAAAGTTCAGGATTGTTATTGAAAGGCAATTTAGTACGGCGTGCGGCTTCCATGTTTTATTTGTTCGTAGCTACCTTCTTATTTCCTCTTAGATAAAGACTTTATTTATGGCCTGGCCACGACATTGGTCTAAAGGTGGATTTAGACCAAACGAGCGAATGCTAATTCTATCCCCCACTCTACGAAATCAACGAATTTCGACGAATCACGTTTTGTGTAACGAACGAATTTCGTAGAGTGGGGGATAGAATGAGCATTCGCTCGTTTGGTCGCTTGTTGAGCTTAATTTATATTGTAATTTACTTTGTGAAATAAATAAATCTAATCTAATCTAATCTAATCATTCGCTCGTTTGGTCTAAATCCACCTTTAGGCGACCGGCACCGCATGGCGGGAAACCATACGTGCGAGAGGGAGTTCCGATATCGGCCTCTCGCTTCAACTTATGGATTAGAATGAAGACCAATGTCGTAGTCGTACTTCTTAAAATATCCCCAAATCAGTATTCTGGAACTTGTGGAATAGAATTGATGCGGAATGCGAAGTAAAAAACATAGTAATTGTTGCTGTAAAGCGTTTTAATTTTATTAGTTTTGAGTATTAAAAAAATATTCGAACAACATTAATCGAATACTAAAATGCACCGAATATTCGAAATTGCAAGCCCTACTTACGCCATCTATTTTACTATGGCGTACTGAACTATTTGCCTACTTTGGCTACAAAGTATTTGACGATGACTGTACAACAAGTAAAAATACAGGGATAAAACATGTTAAATGTTAATAAAACTGTGCAAATTCACAGCCAGAATACCGTGAAACGGTATATCGTTCCCTTACACCAGGACTTCTCAAACTCTTTGTCGATCTAGGATATGTGTGTACTTGGTTATATTCATATATGTTAGCCGTGTGGTGACGGCAATAAGAATACATTTGTTGCCACCCCAACTCTTCCTGTGGGTGTCGTAAGAGTAGACTAAGGGATTGAAGTGTCGCTGACCATTATTTGATAAAAGACTGATGATGGGCAGCAGCGTCATCATAGTGGACACATTACTGCGATCGCCAATCCGCCTGCCCAGCGTGGCGATTATAGGTATTTTCCTCCTAATGCGTTTATACGCATAGTTAATAGGAGAGGCCTACGTCCAGCAGTGGACTATCATAGGCTGATGATGGTGGTGATTCATATATGTATTCATATAGTTTAAGTGCAGATACTTACAGACAATAGATTAATTAATCACTCAATACATTTTAGTATGGTCAAACTTTACATAATTTTACCCTAAACTCGCAAAGCAAGTAGTAGTAGTAGTATCAATGATAGATAAATATCAATAATTTTAACAAAAAATGTACGTGAACTTCAGGTTTTAAGGTTTTAAATTGGTGATAAAACCATGATTGTGTTCTGAAAGTGCGTGACTATGACATAATACACGTTTGCAGGTTCGTTTACATTTTTTTTACTTTGAACTGACAAATGGTATACAATTCTTATTAACGCACAAAGCAACCTTTCAAATAAGAACCAACACGATGTATAAGATACACCCGGCTAAGATCGGATCTAATGTAAGATCGGATAACTACTAAAATAGTAGTATTTTTTCCTCACTCGCAATATTATGCATGACCCCTCTCGCTAGTATGCAGCAACCGCTTAGCCGCATCAGTCGTGAGCTATGAACGTTTAAAAAAAGTGATTTTTTTCGAGAATTTTTGGAGATCCCATCTTTAACAGGAAGCTATGCACCTCTTCTCCTTACTTTAGAGTTGAAATTAGATACTAGTCCGATCTTAAGCCAAGAAGGCTTTTCGGTGGCGCGTCTTGAAAAAAAAATAGTGCTAGTTTGAATGTCGATTACTCCTAAGCTATTCGGCTGAGCGGCATCAAGAAAATTTATATAGAAAACTTGATTTTTAAACGGTTTTTATTAACTTCACCTCGTATCAACTGTCGTCGATGCTTCAAATCTTGTGATCGATTTTTCGACCTCTTCTACTGCACCGAAATCAATAAAATTTGGAACTCTTACCAAGTCCCCATGACAATGCAATATTATAATATTTGTATCCTTGTATCCTCAAAGCCTGATGCTGCAGACGTACTGCTTACCTTAACCGTGAGTGTTAGACACGTGAAAATGAAAGTATAGCATGTTTGGCATAATCAAATACTAACAGCCTGATCTTGACTTCCAACTCCTTATTTCTGATGATGCAGTACTGCCCACAATAACTGCAAGGTTTATCTTTTATCGATATCTTGATTTTAAAGAAGGTCTTTAGATATTAAGTAGAAACATGCGAATTTAATACTAACGTCCAACTCCTCAAATCTGATACCAGTCCAGTGTTACTGCCTGCCACAACCGCTAGGTTTAGCAATATGTAAATTTTGAAGTACTGCTTTAGATATTTGGTAGAAACGTACGGATTTCATTATCATCATCATCATCATATCAGCGACCACGGTTTAGTACCGTATGTCATCACTGGCAACATACACGGATCGAAGATTTTCGTCTTCAAACCCTCCGGAATATTGGACGAAAAGATACAGACGGATATAATACTGACTTCCAACTTCTCAAACCTGATGCTGCTGAGACACGTGCCACTGCCTGCCATAACCGCCAGGTTTATCAAAATGTTGAATTTAAAGTAATGCTTTAGCTAATGGCTACATATGGCGAGCCGTCGGGCCTGCGGCCTTCAAGCTGATAGAGTGACAGCGTGAGTGGATCGCGTAGGGCGAGCTGTCGGGCCTTCGGCCCTCCGGCTGATAGACCCACAGCGTGAGTGGATCGCGTAGGGCGAGCCGCGGGGCCTGCGGCCCTCCGGCTGATAGAGTGACAGCGTGAGTGGTTCGTGTGCTTAAGGCGAACCGTCGGATTTTCGGCCCCCCAGCTGATAGAGCGACAGCGTGAGTGGCTTGCATAGGGCGAGCCGTCGGGCCTCCGGCCCTCCGGCTGATAGAGTGACAGCGTGAGTGGTTCGTGTAGGGCGAGCCGTCGGGCCTGTGGCCTTCAAGCTGATAGAGTGACAGCGTGAGTGGATCGCGTAGGGCGAACTGTCGGGCCTTCGGCCCTCCGGCTGATAGACCGACAGCGTGAGTGGATCGCGTAGGGCGAGACGCCGGGCCTGCGGCCCTCCGGCTGATAGAGTGACAGCGTGAGTGGTTCGTGTGCTTAAGGCGAACCGTCGGATTTTCGGCCCCCCAGCTGATAGAGTGACAGCGTGAGTGGCTTGCATAGGGCGAGCCGTCGGGTCTCCGGCCCTCCAGCTGATAGAGTGACAGCGTGAGTGGTTCGTGTAGGGCGAGCCGTCGGGCCTGCGGCCTTCCAGCTGATAAAGTGACAGCGTGAGTGGATCGCGTAGGGCGAGCCGACTAGCCTGCGGCCCTCCAGCTGATAGAGTGACAGCGTGAGTGGATCGCGTAGGGCGAGCCGTCGGGCTTGCGGCCCTCCAGCTGATAGAGTGACAGCGTGAGTGGTTTGCGTAGGGCGGGCCGTCGGGCCTGCGGCCCTCCAGCTGATAGAGTGACAACGTGAGTGGATCGCGTAGGGCGAGCCGTCGGGCCTGCGGCCCTCCAACTGATAGAGTGACAGCGTGAGTGGATCGCGTAGGGAGAGCCGTTGGGCCTGCGGCCCTCCAGCTGATAGAGTGACAGCGTGAGTGGATCGCGTAGGGAGAGCCGTCGAGCTTGCGGCCCTCCAGCTGATAGAGTGACAGCGTGAATGAATCACGTAGGGAGTGCCGTCGGGCCTGCGGCCCTCCAGCTGATAGAGTGATATCGTGAGTGGATCGGGTAGGGAGAGCCGTCGGGCCTGCGGCCCTCCAGCTGATAGAGAAACAGGGTGAGTGAATCGCGTAGGGAGAGCCGTCGGTCCTGCAGCCCTCCAGCTGATAGAGTGACAGCGTGAGTGGATCGCGTAGGGAGAGCCGTCGGGCCTGCTGCCCTCCAGCTGATAGAGTGACAGTATGAGTGGATCGCGTAGGGAGAGCCGTCGGGCCTGCGGCCCTACAGGTGATAAGAGTGACAGCGTGAGTGGATCGCGTAGGCAGAGCCGTCGGGCCTGCGGCCTCCCATCTGATAGAGTGATTCCGTCAGACCTGCGGTCCTCCGGTTGGTCGACTGAGAGAACAAGTTTATATTTTATAGTCTCAAAATTCGACTTAGCATATTGTGTACAATATAAAAATTTTAACTTGATTTTCTCAATAAACCAAATTGTTTGATATATTCCTTATTGTCAGGTTTCTGTTATCTAAGGTACTTATTGTATAAATTATACGTCCATTTGAGACATTTCGGGCATTCAAGCTTAGGTGCATTAACCACGCCCAGCCATTGGTTTTCATTTGTCGATCGAGATATTTAATAAAAATTTTTTAGTGTCGGATTTCTAAAAATATCTATTCAACAAGGATTCGCCTCCCGTTACACATAAATTAATGTTCATTACGTTTACATGTGTGTCGTGATTCGTGATGAAAGCGCGAGAGTATAAGCGCTACTTAGCATGCATAGTTTGTATTACATTCCTATTATAATATAAACAACATCTTCGATCTAGAATAAGTAGGTATAGTATCGGAAATTAACTTAACAATTGCACTAAAAACTTGAAAATAAAATAAGTAAAAAAAGTTTTAAGTTAAACGGTTTTTGTAATTGCACCAAAAACTAGAAAATAAAAATTTATTGTATCTAACCGTAGATGCTACTTTCTGTAGATTACTCACGTGAAACTATTATCACTGTAGGTAGTCTTCCCAAGTCGGATGCTGAAAGCCACGTTTAGGCTATTTGTCAGTGGATTAAGCGTTACCTATTCGGAAACTTTTACCAAACTAAAATAAAAACGTGGGGCGTTATTATAAAGAAACGTACAAATTCAAATTATGTAATTGTAGCTTGAATTTTGCAATTAATCATCCATCTGTTCCATAACTTCTACAACAGAGGTAAATAGCTTTTATCAAGGCCAGAACAAAACTTATTACACTATTACTGTTTTGATTTCTATGTCTGTTCTTAAATATATAGTGACTTAATCACAATTGCGTACGCCCCACGTTTTTATTTTAGTTTGGTAAAAGTTTCCGAATAGGTAACGCTTAATCCACTGACAAATAGCCTAAACGTGGCTTTCAGCATCCGACTTGGGAAGACTACCTACAGTGATAATAGTTTCACGTGAGTAATCTACAGAAAGTAGCATCTACGGTTAGATACAATAAATTTTTATTTTCTAGTTTTTGGTGCAATTACAAAAACCGTTTAACTTAAAACTTTTTTTACTTATTTTATTATCACGTGCATTAAACATCTGCAGGTAAAAGTTAGTGATAATAAATTTATGTTTTTTTTGTAACATCCTTTCAACTCACCGAAAAATAATCCGGTCTTACCCGGGTGTACCTTTATACAATTCTTATTTTCTTATTAACGCAAAAAGCAACCTTTCAAAATAAGAAACAACACGATGTAGGTACATATATTACGGGGCGCTCCCTACACTTTTAAAACCTCTGCCATATACACAACGCGACCGAATTCCAACAAAGTCCGTTTGAATCTTTTACAAAGCAACCCTGTAGAGGAATTTTTTCGCAGTTTCTTTTTTAGGAGAGTAAGGTCGTATGTTATATATAATTGGAATATAGTTAAGTCATTTAAATAGTAAGTTTTCGTTATTCAGTTTGGTCATTGAGCACATGCGAGCGGTCGTCTCGGTTGGACCATTATTTACTATGGTGCTATTGGACGCTGAATTGCATATCGCTTCTACGAATTTTGTATAAAACGGGTACGCAAATTTGCAGCTGATTGTACTTATCAGAATCTAAATAGTTATTTATGTCTCTTCTATATTAATAGATGAGTATTTGAATACCAAATTATGTAGACACATACATATTTTTTAGAAAGCAGCTAAATTAATTGGAAAGGCGTATATGCGTAGAACCGATGGCCGTTGGGGAGGGAAGGATCTCGAGTGGCAGCCACGTACCGGAAGGCGCAGCTTGGGTAGACCCCCTACAAGGTGGACTGATGACCTGGTGATGGTCGCAGGAGTCCGCTGGATGCAGGTGGCGCAGGACCGGTCAATGTGGCAAGCTTTGGGGAGACCTATTTTAGCAGTGGACGTCTTTCGGCTGATATGATGAGGATGATGATGATGATGATGTAAGTAGTTTTGATAGCAGGGTCACGTTTTATAAAGTTACAATTTACAATTTTGCTGTTTGCCTATCTTTCTAGGCAATAATATGTGCGTGCGTTAGAGAGGCAAACAGAGAAATTGGAAAATGTAACTTTATAAAACGGGACCCTGGAGGTAAAAGGTATCTACGAAGCAGTGGCATACGGAACGTTCAAAAGTGCTAATTGATTGAAATAGCCGGCAGCTTATAACATGACATTTTTTGGCGAAGAAATATTCCTGTGTTAGAAACCACAGGAATATTATTATTAATATCTAGGGCGAGGCCAAAAATCGCCAGTGCACCTGATTCTTGGGAATGTTCCTGGAAACAAAATTGGAAGACGCGCAAGCTGGAGTTCGTAAAACAAACTTTGAATTAAAAAATGTGCCAAAAAAAGAGAAGGAAAGCAAACAAGATTTAATTGATATGGTCGTACATTTGTCTGAAACAATCCAATGTAAAGTCACAAAGTCTGACATTAGGGACATTTACAGAGTGCGGGGAAAGAAGCCTGAAAACCAAAATATGCCGATTATTGTAGAAACCAGTTCCGTCTTGCTAAAGACAGATTTTATAAAACAGACTAAAAACTTTAATATTAAAAACAAGACCAAATTATGCGCAAAGCACTTGGGCTTCAAGACACACGAAGACACCCCAGTTTTCCTTTCGGACAATTTGACAGCTAAGGCGGCACGCTTACACTTCCTAGCCAGGGATCTGGCTAAGTCTAAGTGCTACAAATTCTGCTGGACATCCTTCGGAAAGGTCTACGTGCGTAAGGATGAGCGGTCACCTGTCATCTTAATAAAAAGTGAAGAGCATGTGCATCACTTACTTCAGGATCAATGACTAGGTTTAAGTAACAACTACATTCTTGCCTACATGCTAATTTATATTTATATTGTACCACTTAAAGAAAACAAGTCTTATACAAACTATAAAATTGTGCTCACACTGTTCTTTACATACACACGTCTCATTTTCACATTTACACACTCTAACAGTTCTAACACACTTACATACTTTTACACACTTACACACCAATTCGCAAACATAACCTACTTAGGTCATGCCATTATCATGCCCAAGCCATTGCAGTCACTTCATCCTTGTTTACCCATAATTCGACACCGATACTATAATATGACGAGTTTACCATCTATAAACGGTAATGGATAGCACAATAAATACCTTAAATGATATAGATAACTTAGAAATGGCCCGTTCATTTGAATGTGATTCATCTGAACTTGAAAAATACTTACAAGTTAATAATGACGATTTCACCATAATTGCTCAAAATATCAGAAGCATATATTGTAACTTTGATGATTTTATCGTAACCTTATCAAACTTTAAATTTGATACCGACTTAATAATTCTGACTGAATGTAGATTAAGCCCGAATAAAGCATTACCACAACTTCAAAACTATCTTTGCTATTACACGGAACATCTACTCAATCAAAATGACGGCGTTGTTGTTTATATAAAGAGCACGTTAAGACACAAAGTGGCAGAAATTAACTTATCTGAAGCATCATGTTTAAAATTAGAAATATTAAATAATCATGTGCTATGTATTTATAGGTCTCCATCCAACTCAAATGCCGAAAATTTCATCGAGTCCTTGAGTAATCATTTAGATACGCTATCTACTACCAACGGGAATATAATAATAGCAGGAGATATTAATATTAACATTGCTCTCAAAAATACAGAGTCGTCTCAAGAGCAAAAAAATCGGACCAATTACTTAAACATGCTCTCGTTGTATGGTATACTAGCTGGCCATACTATACCCACCAGGTATAAGAATTGCTTGGACCATTTTATGCTAAAAATAAATAAAGCTAAACATCTGGCATCAATAGCTGTACTTCACACCTCGATATCTGACCACTTAACAACCTTTCTCTCAATATCAAAATTGAAAAATCATAATACCACTAAGAAAGTTAAAACTGTCACAAATTTTGAAAAAGCCTTAGAAGAATTAGAAAGTAGTAAAATATCAATTTTATTACAGAGTAACGATCCTGAATACATTGTGAATAGTCTGATACAACACATAGGAGAAACTTTAAATAATAATACAACAATTACTAAGGTAACAAATAAAAACCGCATTATAAAGCCTTGGATAACGCCGGGGATCCTTCGTTGTATCAGACATCGTAATAAACTCCAAAAACAAGCACGTGCCGCACCCTTTGACGAGATGAATAAAATAATATACGTTAGATATAGGAACTATTGTAACAAGCTAATTAAAAAAGTAAAAAGAGATTATGAAACACATCTATTAGAAAATTCTATCAAAAACACTAAAATGCTTTGGAAAAATATTAAAACCATAACTTACACTAATAAACCCGATAGGCCAAATAACATACTATCGAATCTAAGATCTTCCCAGGTGGCATCTGCAAATTTTATCAATGATTATTTTGTAAATATTGGAAATCAATTGGCTCAGCGCATACAACCTGCGCCGAATGAACTTAACAACTACTTACAAAACATGCCAGCTCAGAGTAATTCGTTAGTGCTCTCGCAAACCGATGAATCTGAGGTACGCAATATAATAATGGGTCTAAAATCGGATAGTTCACCGGGGTGGGACAATATACCGACAATATTTATAAAAAAATCAAAATCCGAAATAGTACCTGTCATAACGCACCTTGCTAATACTTGCTTTAACTTGGTATCATTTCCATTCCCCCTCAAACAGGCAATTGTCACACCAGTGTATAAGAATGGGGATAGAGACAATATTGGTAATTACAGGCCAATATCTGTACTGCCAGTGTTTTCGAAAATCATTGAAAAACTTATTAATGTTAGGCTTCTTAATTACATAAACAAGTACAATATATTATCATCTTCACAATTTGGGTTCAGGCAGGGAATTTCAACTGAAGATGCTGTTACCAGCCTCTGTTCAAATATAGTGGAACAACTAGACAGGCGCGAGAAGTGTTTGACGGTCTTTTTAGACCTAAGAAAGGCCTTTGACACTGTTTCTCCTTCAATTCTTTTACATAAATTGGAAAAAATCGGAATAAGAGGAACTACGCTAGCATTATTTGAAGACTACCTTAAAAATAGAACCCAGAAAACTAAGTTGGATAACTGTTTCAGTGAAGCTAAGGAAGTTACTTGCGGCGTTCCTCAAGGCAGTGTGCTGGGTCCTACGCTTTTCCTTGTTTATATTAACGATTTGTGTAATAAAAAAATGGTTAATGCTAAAATCTACTGTTATGCCGATGACACAGCTGTTACTTTTACTGGCAAAACATGGAATGACGTAAGGACGAATGCTGAGAATGGCCTAAGACAAATAGGAAAATATCTTAACAATAATAAACTTACTCTTAATACTGACAAAACCACTTATATATGTTTTAGTATTTACAGTGACTCTCAGCCCTGTGAGGACTATACAATCAAAATTCACAATTGCAGCAATACTTCTAGCACCGCAAACTGTACTTGCCCAATCATCAAAAAAGTAGCCCACACAAAATATTTAGGTATTTATTTAGATCAGCGCCTCTCCTGGTATCCACATCTTGAGCATGTTTCTGGAAGACTCCGTAAGCTAACTTGGATTTTTAAAACTTTAAGAGATGTCGTGCCAAAAGTAAATATTAATCTGATGAGTCCCAATAGGGATCTTTTAAAAGAAATTTATGTATCCTTGGTTCAATCGGTGTTGATATATTGCATTCCTGTTTGGGGTGGGGCAGCAAAGACCAAATACTTGCAGGTGGAAAGGTCACAACGTGGCTTAATTAAAGTAATGTATCATAAAAAAAGAAGATACTCTACAGAACTACTTTATACTTTATCTAGCCTCCTTTCAGTTAGACAACTTTACATAAACTGTACGGTCTTGAAAATGCATAGGTCACTGCCATATGATCCTAGCATAATCAATAAAAGAAGGAAGGATGTGGTTGTAGTAGTGTCAAAAACTGGAACCATATTTGCAAGAAAGCAATTTTCAAGTTTATCTAAACACCTGTATAATGTTGCGAATAAACATCTAAATATATATAGCAAAACTTACCATCACTGTAAAACAGTTATTCCAAAATGGCTTATGGGAAAAAAATACAATGAGACCGAGCAACTTCTTCAACTGTGACATACCTACTCCCACCCAATAAACACACACTCACACACACACACACACGAACACACACACACACACACACACACACACACACACAAAATGGTTTCTTAAATGTAATTAATGATATTTACACTCCTGATTATTGTACTACAGTAATATATCTCGATATGCATTTAAACAAATAATAATTTATGGTTGTTAGAAGAGCGGGACGTCTCAACACAGGCATTGTTAGCCTAAAGAGAGTTCCCAGCAAAATTGTATGTTATGTCTGTATTTTGTGAATAAAGTTATTATTATAGTTATTATTATATCCTTTATTTAAATATTCTTTTTAGGCTAGGTTGTTATAATATGGTTATAAAAGTAAAATACAATACAACATACAAAAACAATATAAAATATAAACACATTATAAAAACCTAACCTAGGGTGCCGCCGGCAACGGGGCGGGCCCAAGCTGCCGGTGGTTAAGGTCGCAGAGAGAGGAACCGACGGACTATCCGGGCCGTGTCCAGGATTACCGCCTTCTGCATCTGACCCTTGACCCAGCCATCTAGCGAGAGACTCTTAAGATGTTGGTCGAGACTCTTCGCTATTAAACCGTTCGCTGTAACGACTATCGGGACTATGATCGTCGAGTCAACATCCCACATGGCGGTTATCTCGTGGGCCAAGTCTAGGTACTTACTGGACTTGTCCTTCTCGGCCTTCACGAGATTCTCATCATGGGGGATGGTGACGTCGACGAGCACAGCCCGGCGCTGCGATCGATCTACCAGCACGATATCAGGCTTATTGGCTACAATAGTCCTGTCCGTGATGATAGGTCGATCCCAATAGAGCGTGGCACGACCATTTTCGAGAACTGGTGCAGTTGTGTACTTGTAGTATGGCACTTCGACGTCCACAAGGCCGTATTATTATTATGAACCTTTATTTATTTCTTTTCTCAAGTTAGGTTTGTTATAAAAATGTCTATAAAAGTAAAATACAATACAACATACAAAAACAATACAAAATATAAACACTTTATAAAAAACCTAACCTAGTATGCCGCCGGCAACGGGGCGGGCCCAAGCTGCCGGTGGTTAAGGTCGCAGAGAGAGGAACCGACGGACTATCCGCGCCGTGTCCATGATTACCGCCTTCTGCATCTGACCCTTGACCCAGCCATCTAGCGAGAGACTCTTAAGATGTTGGTCGAGACTCTTCGCTATTAAACCGTTCGCTGTAACGACTATCGGGACTATGATCGTCGAGTCAACATCCCACATGGCGGTTATCTCGTGGGCCAAGTCTAGGTACTTACTGGACTTGTCCTTCTCGGCCTTCACGAGATTCTCATCATGGGGGATGGTGACGTCGACGAGCACAGCCCGGCGCTGCGATCGATCTACCAGCACGATATCAGGCTTATTGGCTACAATAGTCCTGTCCGTGATGATAGGTCGATCCCAATAGAGCGTGGCACGATCATTTTCGAGAACTGGTGCAGTTGTGTACTTGTAGTATGGCACTTCGACGTCCACAAGGCCGTATTGAAGAGCAAGCTGCTGGTGTATAATACTGGCTACGAGGTTATGTCTGTGCAAGTACTCGGTGTTAGCAATCTGAGAACAACAGGAAATAATATGCCTGAGTGACTCACCGGGACGGCGGCATGCCCGACAAATGTCGACCGTACCGTCCTTCAGGATATATTTCCGGTAGTTATTCGTCATGATAACCTCGTCAGCAATTGCACAGGCAAAACCCTCGGTTTCTCCGAAGAGGTCCCCGAATCGTAGCCAGTTCACCGACGCGAGCAGATCCACATCAGGTCCCGTGAGGGCCTTGTAGAACCGCCCGTGTAGCTCCTTGCTCTTCCATACGGCCTTGCGGTCCTCGGTGCTTAGTACCACAGGTCTGCGCCAGTTCTCTTTTGCCAAGGAGAGCGGCGTGAAGTTCCGGTCTACTGCCACCACATCACGATGCATCCCGCACTCATTGTTTAGGAAATAGTTTTGTGACGTTTTAGCGTCGCGTGAGGTAGATAGAATGCGGATAGGAAGAAAAACTAGTTGTGTAAATTTTACAAACTTTAATTAAATCAAAAAAATTAAAGGAAACTTAAAGTCCGGCTAAGGTCGCGGGTAAATACTGAGCTGGCACACACTGAGCACTAATATTAAGCAAGTCCTTGTGTTGGGGTCACTTCCCTGCACTACAGCTCGTCGTGTGGCACGGCAGGATGAAAATCCGCCGTTGTCCGGATTTTTTCCGAAAAGTCCGGATTCTTAATTGGCAGCACGGAGAAGTCCGGAGATGCACGGGAGCATGCGCAGCATCGTGGTGGGTTTGGTATCAACCCCAAACTTGGTCCCTGGAATACCCGGAGATTGGCCGTTTTAGTAAAAGTCTAATTTTGTAGAAGTGACTGCGACATCCGGATTTATTTAGGTATTTTGACAGATTAATGTGCAGGAAAGAAGAATAGGCTGGTTTAGTGAACCCCAAGCATTAAAAAGGTGATCATTGATGTGGCAGTCACAAATATCTAAACAAGTTTCTTTGTTGGAACAAGGTGAAGTTAAATTTAACAAAATATTATTACGGAAGTATTATATTTAACTAGAAAGCAACTAAAAACGTTAGGATTAAGAGTGTCTAGTATTAGGCCTTAAATTACAAGCATTATAATGAAAAATTAAAACAATGTAAGTAAGATTTTTATGAAGTGGGTAGGTTTATAATTCTAGAAGGTTTTAGAAGCTTGATGTCCCAGACGTTATTTCTACTATGAAATGAGTATTAATAAACAGATCTAGAAGAATGCATAGTAAGAAATGATCATGAAATGGTTTTACAAATAGAAAAATTCACATATTAAACTACTAAGCGTTAGATTTAGCTTTTTCTAAGTACTACTAAATATTCAAAACACTCACCCTTACTGGGGAAATACACCAACTTATTTTAATACACTGTAGTTGATTAAAATACGAAACACTCCAAAGTTTCTTCTACATTATAGAATAAGGTATAGGTACTACGTATGTAGTTGATTGGTTTGACCTCTCGCTGTCGAAGCCGTGGAAGGAATGCGCGAGCGCGAATGTGTCTCACTTGTTGGCCAGCATGTACGAGTAATGCAAGCGTGTGACGTAGTCCTTTGTGTTTCGCGACTGGTTTATCTATAACAATTTGCAGTTGGCAAATCTGTTTGTATGTTAATTTTATATTAAGTTTTTATTTTTATATGTATTGTAATGTTTTTTTATTAATAAATAAGATAGTTAAGTACTACAGTTTTGTTAAATGTTTATTTTATTGTTTTTTTTTATTGTAAGTATTTGCTTTTATTAGAAATAACGGATAACCGTTACATACCCCCCTTTTTAGGTTAGGATTTTTGCTGTAAAAATCCTCTACTCCTGTACTGTACTTAATAGATACACTAGTTATCATTCATGCGTCTATCTCAACATCCACCTCCTCTTCATACATACATCGCGCATACAAAATAAGCAGTAAACATTTTTGGTTATATGTTTTTGCATCCTAGCTGACTGAGTATTATATTTACATATGAATAAAATACTCTCATGTAACTATTAATGGTTCTTAAATAAGTCTAATTACCTTCCTCTTTGATATTGACGACGATGCCTTACACCTGATAGTTTGTAAATCTTTTTAGAAGACTTAATTACCCTATTAAGAAAAGTAAAATCACCAACCTGTAGAGGTTAATGGTACATTAAAAAATACAATGGCATAGTGTATAATAGTATGGTAGTAGTTTTATATTAAGTAAATGAGGCTTACAGGTAAATTTAGACGATAAGTGTAGAAGTAGCAGTTAGGAACTCTAACTTTACCCTAATTTCTTTTTAGTCTCTGTGATTAGTGACTTTGAAATCCTTGACATGCCAATGACCAATATTATTCCCTTGCATATCTTCAAGTTCGTATACGAGGTTTGACTTTTTAGAAACAATTTTACAAAGCATGTACTTAGGTGCAAGTTTCTTAGAAAACTTGTTATCTTTGTCACTAAGGTAGAAAGTCTTTTTCCATATAGTGTCACCAACTTTAAAGTCATGATCCTTACGGCGCAGGTTATAGTTTTTGCTATTCCGAGCATGCGCTTTAATTAAATTAGACTGCACGTTGTCAAAAATTTTACGCAAATTACCTATATTTTCGGCATATTCATCCCTAGGTGTGTAAATTATATCACCGCTAAGATCAGCATCAATATAATGTAAACCAGAGGTAACTAACTCGCGTCCATATACTAAAAATGCTGGGCTATATTTAGTCACCTCATTTATAGATGTATTAATAGCTAGTTGAATTTTAGGCAAATGGCAGTCCCAGGATCTGTGATCGTTTTCGATATATGATGACACAGCTGTCATTACAACTTTATTATAACGTTCTACGGTATTTACCTGTGGGGTATATTTAGGTGTTAATCTTACATTCGGAATATTATAGTCACTAAATAATTTCTTTATAATATTACTGGTGAACTGTTTTCCATTGTCCATAAGAACTGTACTGGGGATACCGTGAACAAGAAAAACTTTTTCCTCGAGTAACTTAGCTATTACCTCGGAAGTTGCACGACGTATAGGAAATATTAGGCAATATTTAGAGAAACAGCACGTCACCACAAATATAAAAGTGTTTTGGTTCCTCGAAGGAGGTAGTGGACCAATTAGATCCATGCTCAACATCTGGAATGGCCGCGAGCAATCCTTCGGACGGCCCATGATACCTAGAGTAGCATGTGTAGCATGCTTGTGAGCACAGCAAGTATCACAAGTAGAAACAAATTTAGTGACATCATGGTGCATATCTGGCCAAAAATAGTTTAATGTTAGACGTTTTAGTGTTTTGAAAATGCCGAAATGACCAGCGGTCGGTTCTGAATGATTATGTTTTATAAATTCTAATCTAAACTCGAGAGGAATAACTTCTTTCCAGTCGAACTCTCTAGTTAGGGGATTTAAGCTTGGTTTATGTCTGAATAATTTACCGTTGGTCACTGTGTAGTTTAAAAACGAAGTAGGGCTATTTTGACATCCATTATAAATATTAAGGTACCATGAATCACTCGTAGAGTAAAACATGCTGTTACTATTGGTAGGAGACGGATTGATTGTAGCTATCGGAACCGCGCGAGATAAACTATCTGGAACTACATTCTCTGAGCCACGACGATGCTTTATCTCAAAATTAAATGAGGACATGCGAACTCCCCACCGAGCCAATCGACCTGTAGGGTTGTTTAAGTTTAAAAACCACTTAAGTGACGAGTGATCGGTGTATGCTAGGATTTTTTGTCCATTTTCCAAGTAGCACCTCCAGTGTTCTATAGCTGTTAGCAAGGCGAGACATTCCCTTTCTGTCGCACTGTAGTTTTGCTCTTGGCTAGACAGCGACTTGCTCATATAGGCTATTACCTTCTCTTGGCCATCAATGATCTGTGTCAGTACAGCTCCTATGCCATAATCGCTTGCGTCTGTATGTACTTGAAAGGGCTGCGTATAATCAGGACATGATAAAACAGGAGAAGATATTAGTGCTTCCTTTAGTGTGCAGAAAGCTTTTTCAGCCTCAGTAGACCAAAAAAATTTTGGAGAGTTTTTACCTTGAGAGGTAAGTTTATTTAGCGGTGCGGCTATTGTGCTAAAATTTGGTATAAATCGGCGGTACCATGACGCCGTTCCAAGGAATCGTCGAACTTCTTTTCGGTTAGTAGGCGTAGGATAGTTGATAATTGCGTCTATCTTTTCAGGGTTTGGTTGCAGACCATTTTTATCTACCACGTATCCTAAATATTGTAGCCTATTCCTAAAAAATTGACATTTCTTAAAACTTATGGTTAGGTTAGCCGTTCTAAGCTTCTCGAGGACGCGAACTAGTAAGGAGATATGTTCCTCGAAGGATGATGAGACAATGATGATGTCATCGATATAGACGAAGACTTTATGCTCAAACTCAGGACCATTAAATAACATATCTACCAGTCTTTGCTGCGTCGCCGGGGCATTAGTCAATCCAAAGGGCATAGAAACAAAAGAATATGTACCACGAGAAGGAATATAGAACGCCGTCTTACACCTATCCTCTTCCTTTATAGGAATTTGCCAAAAACTCTTTGACAGGTCTAAACTAGAGAGATATTTTGCATCCCGCAAATTGTCAATGATTTCCGAAATATAGGGAATAATGTAGGCATCCTTAACGGTAACTGCATTTAATTTTCGGCTATCTAGGCAAAATCTCATTTCACCATTCTTTTTAGGTGTCAGTAGAACAGGTGACGACCAAGGACTTTCACAAGGCTCTACCACGTTTTCGCGTAACATTTCATCTAGCTGTGAATTAAGAATTTTCTGCTTCTCAGGGGACATTCTGTAATATCTTTGACGAATTGGAGTAGAATTACCAGTGTCTATACTGTGAGATATTAAAGAAGTACGCCCTAGGCCACGTTCTTCATATGAAATGTCGCGAAACTGAGCTATGATATTATCAGCCGTAACTTTTTGTTTAGGTGAAAGATCGTCATAGTCACGTATTTGTTTAGGGATTGTAGAATGATTGGATGTGAGAGAGTTTAGTGTCTCCACATCGCTAGGCATTATAATTGAGTCTAGGTGTTTCGGGAACAAGTCAAATCTTCTCCAGAAATCCATGCCTAGTATCAGTGAGTTCACAACTTCTGGTACAACGTACACCTTAAAGATGTGGGTTTTATCTAGGAAAGTAACAGGCAAATTGATCCAGCCTATAGTGTTTAATCTATGCCTGCCAGCACCAAACAAAATTAGAGAAAATTCCCTATGGAGTATAAAACCTGCATCTATAAAAAACTTATGGTAGTTATTTCCCAAAATCGTGTAACCACTACCGGTATCTAACAACCCTAGAAAAGAATTTCCATTGATCTGGATTGGAACAAATGGTCTGTCATGTATATTGTCATCTGTAGTTTTTGAATCGTGGATTGAAGTGACAGTATAGCAAGAAAAGAACTTTGATATAAAGTTGAGCCAAGACTTCCACTCCGCATCATTGAAGTTTTCGCCAGGCTTATCAACATGTACACTGCAATCCACAGTATTTAGTTTTTTGTTAGTTTTACATTACAAGATACACAATCCGGAAAACGAACTCCTTTCTTGCCACATTTGAAACAAACGGGGAAGTGTGGTTCGTGGCATTCTTTTAGAGAATGCGATTCCGTACGACACCTCGGACAGTACCTACGAGTGGTGTTTACACTTATAGAGCCGCTTGCTGCCGGTTGTAGCGCACTAGTAATGGCAGTCTTTTCCTCTGTAGGTTTAGGTTTACTGTAGTTGTAAGATCTAGAGTAATTATTTTGGTTATAGAAGTGCTTTTGTCTATCATTAGAACCCGTATTTTGATAATTTTTATTAGAGTAATAGTTATTATTTTTTTGATATTTAGTATAGGCAAATTCTGGAGCTACAGTGTCAGGAGTTATCTTAGGGGGTTCATGGAATAAGGACGAACGTGCGTGTATGTTCTCATAATTAGAGCATATGTTTTTCAAAGTTTTTAAATCTTTGATCTCAGAGGAAGCCGCTAGGGTACTTGCGTAACACGGTCTGATGTTATGTAGTATTATTTCTAATTTTTCCCCCTCAGACAAAGGTTTAATCAATCGAGAGAACATTCCGTGCATTATCGATAGGTAGATCGAAATATTTTCTAATTCTCCTTGCGTACGAGATTTTATTTCGTTACTTAAACGGTAGTCGTAGTCCTTTTGACTAAAATCTTTTTTTAGCAAGGCGGTCAACTCGTCCCAAGTTTGAACGCTTTCTCTATTGCATCGAAACCAATGTAAAGCATCATCGGTAAAAATCTCATATGCAAACTTCAAAACTCGATCTTTAGAGATGTTTCTTGCTTCCACGAATTCCTCAACCCTTTGTATGAAGGAAAAAACGCAGGACTTTCCGGAATATTTTAATTTTGCTAGGTCAGAGGTTAGAGAACGATCACAATGCACTACTGTAGTTTCAGGTTCCAAAATGGACCCTGTACTTGCGCTTGAAATAGACGCCGGTCTTAAACTATTAATCTCCTTATACTGTGTGTTAAACAAAGTGCAATACGTTTTATGCTGGTCAACCAGTGGAGCACCGACATTCGTAACACACCTACATCTATGGTATATGTGATGAAGCAAGTTTTCGGTACGCAAAAATATTGTCCTATCGAATTTACTTTTTAGGGATGTAAGCATAGACTGAGATTTGGCAAGACTGTCTTTGATAGCTTCGAGGTCAACCGCGGGTTCAAGGTGTGATTCTAAAATATCCTCAGGGGGTATAGACAATTTTACAATCTGGCTTCTAAGATCTTGAACCGAGCCAGTTGAACCACCTCTAAGGACGACCTCATATTCAAGTTCAGCTTTTTGGAGTGACAAGTATTTAATTGGATAAGACATGATTCGTACACTAAAGGTGTGTGTTTTGATCACAATGATTATAAAGCAGTTAGGTTGTGTTGTTAAGTAAGAGGGATCTAGTATATATTTAAGATGCAAAGTATAATTAAGTTAGGACAAGCTAAATGTTGTTGCTAGATGCAAACAAAAAAAATTGTAGAAGTAAGTAACCCCTTACCAAACAACTGGCCGAATCAAACTTAAAATCTAGAAAGACCAAGTGAAATACAAGAAAGAAGAGCGCGACAGAAAAAAACAGTGATTAAAAAGCCACCAACACCAAAGAAAACCAAAAGAAAAATAAAAACAAGGACCTGTTTAAAATGCTCAGCTCAGTAAAAACCACGTTGGGCGCCAATGTGACGTTTTCGCGTCGCGTGAGGTAGATAGAATGCGGATAGGAAGAAAAACTAGTTGTGTAAATTTTACAAACTTTAATTAAATCAAAAAAATAAAAGAAACTTAAAGTCCGGCTAAGGTCGCGGGTAAATACTGAGCTGGCACACACTGAGCACTAATATTAAGCAAGTCCTTGTGTTGGGGTCACTTCCCTGCACTACAGCTCGTCGTGTGGCACGGCAGGATGAAAATCCGCCGTTGTCCGGATTTTTTCCGAAAAGTCCGGATTCTTAATTGGCAGCACGGAGAAGTCCGGAGATGCACGGGAGCATGCGCAGCATCGTGGTGGGTTTGGTATCAACCCCAAACTTGGTCCCTGGAATACCCGGAGATTGGCCGTTTTAGTAAAAGTCTAATTTTGTAGAAGTGACTGCGACATCCGGATTTATTTAGGTATTTTGACAGATTAATGTGCAGGAAAGAAGAATAGGCTGGTTTAGTGAACCCCAAGCATTAAAAAGGTGATCATTGATGTGGCAGTCACAAATATCTAAACAAGTTTCTTTGTTGGAACAAGGTGAAGTTAAATTTAACAAAATATTATTACGGAAGTATTATATTTAACTAGAAAGCAACTAAAAACGTTAGGATTAAGAGTGTCTAGTATTAGGCCTTAAATTACAAGCATTATAATGAAAAATTAAAACAATGTAAGTAAGATTTTTATGAAGTGGGTAGGTTTATAATTCTAGAAGGTTTTAGAAGCTTGATGTCCCAGACGTTATTTCTACTATGAAATGAGTATTAATAAACAGATCTAGAAGAATGCATAGTAAGAAATGATCATGAAATGGTTTTACAAATAGAAAAATTCACATATTAAACTACTAAGCGTTAGATTTAGCTTTTTCTAAGTACTACTAAATATTCAAAACACTCACCCTTACTGGGGAAATACACCAACTTATTTTAATACACTGTAGTTGATTAAAATACGAAACACTCCAAAGTTTCTTCTACATTATAGAATAAGGTATAGGTACTACGTATGTAGTTGATTGGTTTGACCTCTCGCTGTCGAAGCCGTGGAAGGAATGCGCGAGCGCGAATGTGTCTCACTTGTTGGCCAGCATGTACGAGTAATGCAAGCGTGTGACGTAGTCCTTTGTGTTTCGCGACTGGTTTATCTATAACAATTTGCAGTTGGCAAATCTGTTTGTATGTTAATTTTATATTAAGTTTTTATTTTTATATGTATTGTAATGTTTTTTTATTAATAAATAAGATAGTTAAGTACTACAGTTTTGTTAAATGTTTATTTTATTGTTTTTTTTTATTGTAAGTATTTGCTTTTATTAGAAATAACGGATAACCGTTACAGTTTCTAAGATTGTACACCTCACGGTTGTGGAGGTTTTTGGCATTTAAGAAGCCGCGGCCCCCACACCTCCGCGGGATGTACAATCTCATAACTGATGAGCGCGGGTGTAGCATTCGATGTGTGGTAAGCAGTGTACGGACCCTTCGATCCAGGGCGTCCAGCTCGGTCTGAGTCCACCTTAGTATGCCAAAGGAGTATGTGAGTATGGGTACTACCCAGGCGTTGAAGGCGCGCACTTTGTTGCCTCCTGACAAAAGACTGTTAAGTACTTTTGTGAGCCGGCTGAAAAAGCGCTCCTTCACCGCCTGTCTAATTCCCATATCTTCAATACCCAAAGACTGTGACATACCAAGGTATTTATAGGTTTCTGCTTCCGAGATAGATCTGAACGACATTGTCTCAGAAAGTTGTAAATTTGTTGAATTTACTACTTTCCCCCGCTGCACATGCATAACCGCACACTTATCGACACCAAACTCCATATTGATGGCACTACTGAAAACTTCTGTGGTTCGCAGTAGTTCCAACAAGTCTTGGCTATTTGGCGCAAATAATTTGAGATCATCCATATACAGAAGGTGAGAAATGACTTCACCCTCTCTCCGAAGCCGGCAACCTAGTCCTGAATCCTTCAGCAGGGTGCTGAGGGGATTCAGAGCTAGGCAGAACCATAAGGGACTCAGACTGTCACCCTGGAATATTCCTCGCTCGATCCTTATGAAGTCCTGCGGGCCAGCGGGGTCATCTCCGCCTCCTGGTTGACGAAGGACTGTGGTCCACTGCCCCATACATGCGCCGAGAAAGGATCTTAAAGCTGCATCAACTTTATACAGCTCCAAGACCCTTCCCAACCATGAATGAGGCACCGAATCATAGGCCTTCTTGTAGTCAATCCAAGCGGCAGAGAGGGCCCCTTTGTTACGCCGGACTTGCTGGCAAATAGTCATGTCGATGAGGAGGAGCTCTTTAGTACCACGGGACCCAACCTTACATCCATTTTGAGCAGAGGCCAGAACATTGTTCGCAACAATGTGCGTGTTAATTTTTGCTCTCAAAATGGATGTAAGGAGCTTGTAGAGTGTAGGCAAGCACGTGATGGGTCGGTAGTTTTTCGGTTCCGTGGTACTACCGGACTTGTAGAGCAGGAAGGTTACACCTGTTGTTAAGGAAGGAGGCAGGGAACCAAGCTCAAGGGCTTGTTGGAATTGCGCTGCTAATCGCGAGTGGGAGCACCGAAACCATTTTAGCCAGAAGTTGTGCAATCCGTCCGGTCCAGGACTTTTCCAGTTCTGGGCAGGGCGGATGGCACAAGATACGTCATCGGCACTGATGGCAACTGCCTCCATAGGTTCGATGCTCTCGCACTCACGTTCAACAACGTTCATCCAATCGCCCTCGATGTGTCCGACGGGCACCGACCAAATGCTACGCCAGAAATTAGTCATGGCAGTAGCATCCGGCAGATGCGCGTCGGACAAATGATGATCGGTTCCCTCCCACCTTCGGTATAACTTCCTTTGGTCACTTTGGAAGAGGCGGTTCTGTTGAAATCGATCCACACGCTCTCTGTAGCGGCGGATACGGCTTGCCCATGCATACACTTTCTGCTTCAGAAAGTCAATGCGCTCTGTGAGGTTGACCATGTAGTCGCAGGGCATGATGCCCGTTCCCGCGAACGCCTGATTCACAAAGCGCATTACTCGGGGGCGGTTATTGCCCCCCCTGAAGCAGATCAGCTTTGCAATGAGGGTCCTAAACGAGTCGATACGACGCTCGATCCGCACTTGCCATGCGGGGACACCCCCGGCGGTCCTAGGTGCACGGTCAGAGTCCGGAAACTTGACTCGAGCAACACGGCACGCCGCGATGGCCCCGCAGTACATGATCGAGTGCGTATCGTCCAAATCTTTACTGGACCGTATGTACGGCTCCAGTAAAGCGTTTAGGGCTCCCATTAACGCTAGATTGCGTCTATTCATGGGCAAGCGTGGTAACCGTGGCCTAGAATTGGGTGTGGAGCGATATCCCATAATCGCCTCTTCCAAAGTCCTCCTCAGATGCTCATCAGTTGCAGTACTTACACTCTGACTCGCAAAATACTCCTCATCGGCACTGGGATCAACCCGCGGCGCCCCCGGTGCCAGGTCGGGTGTCGGCACCGGATCCGGCGACGTGGCGGGCGGGTCCCGCGCCGAGGTGGAAGCTGCGCGAGTCGAGAGAGCCTGCAGGCGAAGCCGATCAAGTGTCGAGTCATCCAAACGTTTAGAACGTAGAATGACCCGCACCTGATCCGCTAGTCGTTGCTCCGATACGGCGATGGCGGGTTCAAGAGCCTGAAACAGAGGCAGAATCCTGGAACGGTACGCGGTTAGCCGGGTTCCCCCCTCTGTAGCCTCGTAGTAGGCGCGCATGCAATTCTCATTCATTGTCTGAGTCCATCGCATGCGACGCACTACACCACCGGCAGCGGGAGCCGTGGGCGGGGCAGGATGTCCCGCGGGCCCCAAGCGTGCCGGCAGCGGTGGCCGCCCTCGTCGCGCAGGTGGTCGTGGCGGCGGCGGCGGCGGCAGCCCACTCTCATCACTGGATCCGCCTGTGTCAGGCGCTGTGGCAAATTCATCGCCCGACGACGATGACGACGAAACACTGGACGAAGCGGGCTGTGGTGGTAGTCGTGCGTTTATAGATTCCGCTCTTGCCTTGCTTCTAGTGAACATTATTTCAATTATGTATTTGTTTACGCATCTTGCCGAGATGTCAGCTTGTCATGTCCGGGTGTAGTTCCTTAAATTCCCTCGTCGTGATAGTGGTTTTGATTTCCCAATATGTTTTTCACAAATTTGGGTTTACAGGACACGAAGTAACATAAATTGTAGACAATAAACGCGTATAAAAATATATAATTTGTAAAATAATTTTCAAAAGACGGCTGTCATTGTCAGCGGTTAGTTTTTTTTTTTTATAGACTTTTATTTTTTATATATTATTATTATTATTATAGAGCCAAAGCCTCCGAACTGCCCGTTTTTAGGGTTCCGTACCCAAAGGGTAGACCAAGACCCTATTTTTATTTATGTGTCGAAGGTAGACAACTGAGCTCTCATCCCACCTAATGGAAGGTGGGAACTGAGGCCCATGGACATAGTGACCAAAAATCACCTATGTGCTGCCTACCCTGAGGACTTAGATGGATTGCCTTTATGCCAGTAATTACTCCGGCTATCTTTCCCCCAAACCGGAACACAGTACTATTTAGCGGCAGGTTAACGGGTTAAGACTGTGTCAGCTATCCGGGCGGACCCTGCACGAGGTTCTACCACCTCTTACTAAGACTCCACTGTCTGTCCGTCTATCATCAGCAGTGATCGGTTCTTTGGATTCACCCTCGCGGGATTTCACGTAGGTATAAAAAATTACGGATGTGGCTATAAAAAAAATAATACTATAATATTACATTATGGAGAGTAACAATGGCAAATTGCATGGAAATACGTGTAAATAATTAAAGTTTATTTTTCAAGTTACTATAAGAGACCCGCCGGGTGAATCCAAAAACCGATCACTGATCATCAGTCAGATGCGGGTGGCGCAGGACCGGTCATTGTGGCAATCTTTGGGGGAGGCCTATGTTCAGCAGTGGACGTCTTTCGGCTGATATGATGATGATGATGATGATCATCAGTCTGTGAATTGTGATAGTTAGACAATTTAAAGTTTCACAAATGCTGTATTTCTGTTGTTGTTGTTGTTGTCGTTGTATTTTGGCCATCTTTTCCTCAACTCGACTTCAAACGTGCCTATTTTGCGTAGTCCCAACGTCCCAGTACTTGTTGGGGACTTCACATACACCCTTGAATTTCTTCGCAGGTGTATGCAAGTTTCCTCGCGATGTTTTCCTTCACCGTAAAGCACTTGTGAACATCAAATGATATTTCGTACATACGTTTTTTGAAAAACTCATTGTTACGAGCCGGGGATCGAACTCACGACCGCTCCGTAGCAGCCGTGCATTTTACCGCTAGGCCACATCAAGCGCTTTTTTTGCCATTATAATGTTACGCCGGTGGCATGATAAAAACTACAAATATGATTTTAGACACGTTAGAAGCGTTTTCAGCAGGCTGAAATGCGTTTTCAGGCCGTTTCAGAAGGTCCTCTTTCACATACTACAAAATCAAATATTCACCCCAGATACCGTCGTTTAAACATGTATAAACATGTTTTCAGGCCGTTTCAGGATACCCTCTATCTGATGGCGCAATAACCTGAAAACCCGTTTTCAGGCGTTTTCAGGACCCCTTTTGGGCCTCTCAAGTACAAATCGGTATATAGCTAAATTTCCCATAGGAGTGAAAGAGAAAGCACTATTAGATAGAGACAGCACGAAAGAATGTTCTGGAAAGATGTGAACGAGACAGCTATAGAGAGAACATTCTGGACGGGTGTGAAAGAGAAACCTGTAGAAAGAGACAGCGATACTCTAGAATGTTCGCGCACCTAACTCGGGAACTTTCTAGAGTCGAATCTTCTCGTACTTTGTAGATTTGAGTGGCTGGTATAAATACACAGCATGACCCGGCCGGGGGTAGTTTCTATCGAGACAGCGAAGAGCTAACATTAAGAGCGAAGACTGCGAATCTACGGCGAGTTTGAGAGTGTAAAAGTGTACCAGTGTGAAGTGTCAGTGTGTGATTAGTGTTTTAGTTTAGTGTTTGTTTTTTTAACTAGTAATTAAAGTATCAGTTTTAATTAGTGGCTTATTTATACATTTTCTATAGAAAACCCACCCCACGAACGTAACAATAACAACGAATACTAAAAAGTAGAATAAAATAGTACATTACGCCACAAGTGCGAAAAACGAGTGGCGATGTTTTAATACGACACGAGTTACGAATTTCCGTTTTGCACGTGTCTCGTACGATGTTTTTTCCAGATGGCCCACCGAAAATTTGGACCTGATGTACGATGAGCCACTTCTCGCACTAGCGCTTAAAAAAAACACCATCTGTAGGTACTAAAATATATTATATTTAAGAGGCACCCATACGACAACGTGTTTTTTTTAGGACTTATACCGATTAAGACAAATTGATAATGGTACAGAACCCTTCGTGTGCGACTGACTTTGCACTTGACCGGTTTTTCGCACTTCTCATTCCTCTCTTTTGATTGAATATTTCCACACTTTTAGATCTTTTTAAGCCTTTACCGTGGAATTACTAATTGTGTGACTAGTTCGATGTTTTATTCGTTTTCTGTTGCCGCTTTTAATGAAACTGAAATCGATTTTTTTAGTTTTATGAACTACACGTTTTCAGCTCCGGTATTTCGATGTGTTTTAAACTCATTTCGCCGCAGCGCAGCTATTGCTTTTCTATGTCGCTATTTATCTCAATATTATTTATTATAGCGAATATAATATACCTTAAAAGGCACGTATATACAACGGTTTTGTTATTTTAGATTGCTGGACAACTTTTGTATATATAAGCTTATCGTAGTTTTATGAAATATTTATAAATCAATGTAACAAACAAAGAGTATAGGGGCTAAATGAGAATAAAATTGTAAATAAACTAAAACTAAATAATTAGATTGCTTGTAAAATTTTAATTGCCGAGAACATTCTCTATAGAAGTTTCGCAACTTTTGAAACTTCTCCTTGGGACATTGCTACTTAATGCAAATATGAAAAGCAATATAACATTTTTACGTTTATAATAAATATCAATGACAAAGTTAATACGTACTTACGCGAATTTATAATGAGATACCTATTCGGGTAAACCCATGAAAACATGAATTGTGGATTTGGGTGGAGTTTACCAAATTCGGAATAGGTTTAATTCTGTTCCGGATTCTTAGATCGAAATTAGATCGAATTCGGAGTATGTCAGTTTCTGGAACTTTCACATTCTATATTAGGCATATTCTCATTGAGTCAGTTACTGAATAGATCGAGTTCTTATTAAATCGAATTCGGAGTATAAATACGTCAGTTACTGGAAATGTACATTTAGTTTTTCTATTTAGATTATTAGTTTCATCTTAGTTTTTATAGTTTTTATTTTAGATAAGATTTCTTTATACTAAAATAATATTTTACGCGGGTTACTCACGTTTTAAGTCGATAAATGCTCGACATGTTTCGCTCCGTATACGAGGAGCTTCTTCAAGAGCCAATCGCCCTGGCTTCGCGACATAATTTTAATATGAATGAGTCTCACGAGCGTTTTGTGTTCAAGATTTCTTTGTCTGTTTTTTTTTTTTATTTACAATAAGTTTAGTTTAGTTTAGTTCAACAATAAAGGCGATTACTACATACGTTTCTGGAATTTCCACATTCTATATAGGCATATTCTCATTGAGTCAGCTTCTAAGTAGATCGTGTTGTTTTTAAGCTACGAACAAATAAAACATGGAAGCCGCACGCCATACTAAATTGCCTTTCAAAAACGGTCCTGAATTTATGTTGACAAATGTTACCCTCTCTTTAATGCATGACGGGAACGAATTTCAATGTCAACCTAAAAGAACTTAAACCGCCATTTAAAAACAGTTGTGATTGATCCATCAAAGTTTTGATGGGCTATATTCTATAAATATTTGTCAAATACGTTACGCCGAAATATGCGCGGTGTTAAAAAAAGCGCTATGTCCTGCCCATCTTGGCACAATTGAACAATTGATTTTGGGGGCATTTTTGAGCTGGCGTTAGACGTCCATGTTATTATCAAACCACGTTTAGAATAGCATTCGAAAGTACTGTTGGCACAACAGGGTATAAGTCAATCTGGGATATATTCATGTACTCATAGTAGGCAGAGATAAATTAATTAATCTCACTACATCTATAAACAAACGCATTTCTTGGTAAATGTTATGTCATTTGTTGTGTCAACAGTACTTTCGAATCCCGTTCTGATTCCGGTTTGATAATACGAGTATACAGGGCGTCCCAAAGTTATGGGACATGTAGGGGAAGTACCTTAAATATCGTAGACAGTGTATTTTGCTGAAAGAAAACTTTATGTTATTTGTAAAATTTAGTAATACTGCATTCAAAGTTTTAAAAAAAAATACTTGCTTCACGAGGAAATCGAACCAACTACAAGTTTCTCGAATTTTTAACCAAACTTGTTTGGTTATTCTGTTAGTTTTAGATACTATGTTTCTTTAGAAAAATTTATATTTTTTATCCATTCTTTCGAATGATATCATAAAATTACTAAAAAAAATTGTTCGTATTAATGTAGGTTCGTTGTCTAGAAAAAGTTTTATTGGATTTTTTTAATGCATTTAATTTTCAGAATAAAATAAAGTCATCTTTCAGCAAAATATTCTATCTACGATATTTAAGGTATGTAGGTACTTCCCCTTCATGTCCCATAACTTTGCAACGCCCTTTATATGGTGACACTTTTTAAGGTACGATAATTTCTGAATCGTACCTTGATAACCTGGGTGCTTAGCCAAGTTGCCAATCGCTAACGCTTAATCGTCAATCGTAAACGAAAGGCAGCTAACTGTCTTTGTCGCACTAATATGAAAGAGTGACAGAGAGGGAAAACTACGATACGCTACTAAGCGCTAGCGATTGGCAACTTGGCTAAGCATCCTGATGTGATTTTAATATTGAATTTGACATGATCCAAATACCATTCATTGACTGCCAAAAGCTCTCCGTAGTTTTCGCACAAAGCCTTGAGTGCAGCTCATTGGGAGAGGCTTTGTGAAGTGAAGCCTATTTGTTGTCGCCGCGGGTCGTTTGCTGCCAAGAACCGCGTTTCGGCTATTACTTTCTAGTGTTCTATTTATTTTTTTCTGTTTGTAGTGGTGACATAGTGTTGTGAACTTTTTTTTTAATTTTATTTTGTGGACAGGCGAAAGCACTAAGTTATACTGCCTGTGATCGTATAAACACTTGTAGGTATCAAATCTCAAATTACCTCTATCATCCTACTGTCGCACCAATCATGTGCTAAGCCTACAGGGTACCTATGGTAAATGCACATACCGTAGAATCCGCTTAATACGATCACGTTTAAAACGATTTCCCACATAATACGCCATTTTATGCCGGTCCCATGTTTTCCTACATTTTTGTATGGTTAATACGATTCATAATCTCCCATACGTCAATGTAACCGAGGTTACATTGCTCGGCGGGGGTGAGCTGTTTTCATACTAAATGACATGTATCACGTGACTTTTAGTATGAAAACAGCTCACCCCCGCCATCCCCCGCCGAGCATTGCTTATTATAGATTTAAGCAAGAAGGTTATAATTTTATAATACCGATGGAAAATTAGACTGGATAAAATAATTCTACAGATCGGTACCGGTACTCCTTTGGAGGTAACTTTGTTGCACTGACCAAGCGACAATAGTACAATTTGTTTCATTTATTTATTTTCTATATCTGTGCATCCGAATCTGTTAAATATATAGGCAACTAAGAAAAAAAAAACAGGTCAAGTGCGAGTCAGACTCGCGCGCGAAGGGTTCCGTACCATTATTATTAAAAAAATACAGTTAAATCGACCTACCTCAAAAAATATAGGAGATAATTTAATCAAACTAAAAATCGTTGATAGAGTTTATCAATGTGCATAACATACCTATATATTTTTTAGAATTTTATATCGCATACTTTAAAAAATAGAGGGGGGGGGACACTTTTTCAGACTTTGAGAGCTGATATCTTGAAAACGATTAGCTTAAATAAAAATAAGATTTATGAACCTTCATATCATTTTCAAAGACCTTTCTATTAATACCCCAGACGCTTATATACAACTAAAAATTTTTTTCTATCCCTCAGTTACATGTGTGGAGAGCTCCTACCCCAATGCTTTTTTTTTACTTTAATTTAATCTAGTATCATTATCCCGTAGCGGTTCATACAACACATATCCTTACCAAATTTAGTTACTGTAGCATTTATAGTTTCCGAGTAAATCGGCTGTGACAGACGGACAGACGGACAGACGGACGGACAGACGGACATGACAAATCTATAAGGGTTCCGTTTTTGCCATTTTGGCATTACGGAACCCTAAAAATGTAGTGACTGAATGAATGACCATGCGTCTTCCTCGTGTGTTTACATGACACGTTGATGTGTGCGTGACCTCAACTGTCGTGGAACTATCCATACCTTACCTATGGTAAATATATCTAAGTAATATTACAAGAGGCCATGAATTAAGTACATGAAACTTATCTTTTTCTACTTTTTATAATTGATGAAATCATACAAAAATTCCTATCTTTGTTACAAAAAAGTGGGGGGACAACTAAGAAAAAAAATGGCCCTCATATGATGTGGGATCTTTAAACAGATGGCCTCTATTTTTACCCTTTTTTATAAAAACTCATTTGTGACTAATGAGTTTAATAGAGTATTTAAGCAAACATTGTAGTGACAAATTAAATACTGTCGCAACAAACAAATAAACGTTCATTTTACTAACAAACAGTAACTAGGGCGAGCGAGAATTCATAGAAAAAAATGGCTCCGTTGTCCAAAACTTTTCCGAACGGGTTTTACTTTTTTCGTTCTCAGTCGGCGCCAGTGAATGCCCCGGTTGGACGGAAATAGGTGATATTAACAAAGAGGCGCAGCGAAATAGTACAGTTGACTGGAATATGTTATTTATGATACAAGGGCAGAAAGTGGACATTTTCTGCACGAGTGTCGCCGTGGACACAAACGAGGTTGTTTTAAGCCGACACGAGTTGAGAAGAACTACATTACCACTATTATATCTATATCTACACAATGTAGGTGTTACGCGAGAAAAAAATAATAATTTCGGCAACACTAATTAGACCGTGCAAAAAAGTAGTTACTTACTTACATTTTTTAATCATTAATATCATACAGTGTTTTACAACGCGATATGCGACAAAGCAATTATTTCGAAAATGATTAGTAAGTCGTAGATCGTGCAGAGAAAGACTACGACGTTCATTCCCGCACAAGTGCGAAAATGAGCATGTGCACTGTAGAAATATCAAATTTTTCCACTGACATGGTGTGGTCAGGGCTGAGAGGTTTAAGTATCAGCCGCCAAAACTGATGTCGTGGATTCGAGTCCCTCATCGGACGTTAGTGAACTTGGGCTTTCTTTCTATTTACATTTCCATTTTAAACAATTTTGCCACAATTTTCAAGGTAGTTCATTTTATCCATTAATCTATTATCGAACCGGGTTACTCACGTATTTAAGTCGATGATTGCTCGACATGTTTCGACCCATTAAGGGTCCTCGTCCGGAGCACCTTCGGCCAAAGCCCGACGCGTACTACAGGCCTGCGCCCTGCTAGAACGGGTACAGGCCACGGGCGGTGGTGGCGGTTCGATAATTTCAATTTGTTTGAGTCCCCCGTTAGTTATAATTCTAAAAAAGTTCATTTTATAGTCGAGTCAACATCGAATAAGCTCTGAAGTGACAGAGAGCATTTTTAAATCGGTTTAAGTCGCTAAGCCGCGGATCGGTCTTCCTCAGAGAAATCAGTAGAGTACTAATGAAAGCCGATTATTCGAGGCTGAGAGCTCTGAGGAACCTAGGATGTGGCCAACACCGCAGAGATTACAGCATAATATTATTTCGATTTTTCGTCAAATTTTCCTAAGAAGTTGGATGCTACAGGGTGAATATCTAAGCGATTCAACCGCCTAATTTTGGTGGAATCATTTTTGCTGAAGTTTCTATTCGTTACAATGTGCTACTTTGTCATTTGAAGGAGACACCGCACCTTATACAAATGACGAAGTATAACATTGAGACGTTTAGAAACTTCGGCAAAAATGATGCCACCAAAATTAGGCGGTTAAAACGTTCAGATACTTATTTACCCTACACTCTTACCTTTATCACGGAACTGTCATTTAATCTAGGAGTCTAGGATGTGGCCAACACGTCAGAGTACTGCGGCCCTACCGCGAACTACGAAATCCGCGAATTTTGGGGAGTTTTCTCTGTCACTCTAATGAGGCCTTCTTTAGAATGACAGAGACAAATCCCGGCATTTATGAACTTTGATGTTCGCGGCAGCAGGCCAGGATATTACGATTTTTGATAAATTGTCCGGAAAAGTTGGATGCTACATACTTTTATCGTCGAATTGATATTCAATTTAATCTAGTATGTGGCAAACTTTTTTATTATTTTATTAACACAGAGTATTGCATGTATGTATTTCGGATTTTCATAAAATTTTCTTGAAAAGTTGGATGCCACATACCTTTATCGCGGATTTGTCATTAAATCTAGGATAAGGCCAACACGGCTGAAGGTAGGTAGGTACGGGATATTTCGGGTTTTGGTCTAATTGTCATGAGAAATAGGACGCTACACTGATAACTTTATCGCATAAGAGTTATGTTATTGTTGAAACGTTGTGCCTTTTCTAAGCTGCAAAAAATACTTTGTAACAGGAAAATTAACATCAAACTTCGCATAAGACTTGCACGTTGCTATGTTTTTCTCCATTCTGCTGTACGCTGTGGAAGCATGGACGCTCACTGAAGCTACGGCAAAAAAGATAGAGGCATTCGAGATGTGGGTGTACCGTAGAATGCTGCACATATCATGGCGCGATAAAGTGAGAAATGTAACAGTTCTGCAGCGGATGGGTAAAGGTTTAGAAGTCATAAACACCATAAAAAGACGTAAACTGGAATATCTCGGCCACATAATGAGAAACCAAAAATACATGCTGTTACAATTAATAATACAGGGAAAGATTCAAGGCAAAAGGAGTGTGGGAGCAAGAAGAATATCCTGGCTTAAAAATCTACGCCAATGGTTCCAAAAAAGCACACGGTCACTTTTCCGTGCTGCTGTGTCGAAGGTTGAAATTGCCATGATGATTGCCAAACTGCGATAAGCAGACGGCACTAGAAGAAGAAGAAGATTGTTGAAACCATGATATCATAGTTTAAGTAACATACTTTTGCATAAAACCAGCGTGATTCAGGTACCCGTATCTATTGCAAAAACAGACAAAAAAAAATGATTCACCCATTTTAAATTATCGTGTGATTGAGTTATAAATTCTTACTTTACAGTAGAGTACTGTAAAGTAAGAATTTATAACTCAATCATATCTTTCGTTTTTTTTCTCTCTGTTCGAATTCCCAATATTTCTCGATGTAAGAATTCCACGAATCGACCACAGCCTTACCTGCTGGGAAAAAAGAAAAAAACTTGGAAGAAACGCTCGTCTCGTGCGAAATAAAGGATTGATCGGAGTTAGAGCAGTTGGTAACTTTCTATCTGCGATCCGTCTAATTATCGGCTAAGCAGGGCTGAATGGAGGGAAATGTATTCTCACTGTCCTTCTAGGTAATTTCACCAGAGTTGAGGTGAATGATTACACACCACAGACCACACATCCAAATGAAGTACTAATTGCAAAAAATGTAGTGAATGAATGAATGACTTGCGCCGAAATAATGAAGCAAATTCCTTGAACAAACTTTTTGGTCAATCTTACAGTTGCAATTGGGTTTGCCGTCAGTACGAAAAAAGAACACTAATTTCAAATTCTCCATGTGTTTCCATGACATGTTGATGTGTGTGTGACGTCAACTCTCGTGGAAGTATCTATACTCCGCGGCATGCCTCGTCAAAGTTTGGAAGAAGTTGCATGCAAACAGCCATTCGTCACATCACGTCGTCAGCCTCTCTCAGTCTCCTGCCTCTCCTATTAACTATGCGTATCGACGCATTAGGAGGTAAATGCGCATAATCGCCACGCTGGGCAAGCGGGTTGGCGATCGCAGTCGTGTGTAGTGTACATACACTATGATCATGCTGCTGCCCATCTGATATCTTCTATAAAGGAATGGAATTCTTTAATTCTTTAATCCCTTAGCCAACTCTTACGACACCCATGGAAAGATATGGGGTGGTGACAAATGTATTCTTACTGCTGAATTTATTTCATAATCTAGCCCTATTTGATTGTTTTAATGGTTGGAATCCTAGCCCACTAAGAAACCATGAAAATGATGTTTAATAAGTAAGATTGTATACTATAAAACAGGTAAAAAAACCGGCCAAATGCGAGTCGGACTCGCGTGCGAAGAGTTCCGTACCATTATCAATTTATTATTAAAAAAATACAGTTAAATCAACCTACCTCAAAAACTATAGGAGATAATTTAATCAAACCAAAAATCGTTAATAGAGTTTATTAATGTGCAAAACATATATTTTTTTTGAATTCTATATCGCGTAGTTAAAAAAATAGAGGGGGGGGACACATTTTTCAGACTTTGAGAGCTGATATTTATGTCGAAAACGATTTGCTTAAATAAAAATGAGATTTACAAACCTTCATATCATTTTCAAAGACCTTTCTATTAATACCCCACACGCTTATATACAACAAAAAAAAATCTATCCCTCAGTTACATGTATGGAGGGCCCCCACCCCAATGGTTTTGTTTACAATTTAGTATCATAATCCTGTAGCGGTTCATACAACACATATCCTTACCAAATTTCGTTACTGTAGCATTTATAGTTTCCGAGTAAATCGGCTGTGACAGACGGACAGACGGACAGACGGACAGACGGACATGACGAATCTATAAGGGTTCCGTTTTTGCCATTTTGGCTACGGAACCCTAAAAAGAAGTATTAACTAATTCAAATGAAACGAGGCTTAATCGTGTAGGTAACTATAAATATTCTTCGAAAATTGCCACCGACGATTCGAGGATGTTGCTGGTGGTAGGACTTCGTGCAGGGTCCGCTCGGATAGCTATCACTGTCTTACCCGTTAACCTGCCGCTAAAATAGTTAGTTCTGTGTTTCGGTTTGGGGGTAAGATAGCCGGTATAATTACTGGAGAGGCAATCCATCTAAGTCCTCAGGGTAGGCAGCGCATAGGCGATTTTTTGGTCACTATGTCCATGGGCCTCAGTTTCTGCTTTCCAGCAGGTGGGCTGAGAGCTCAGTTGTCTAACTTCGTCACATAAAATAAAAGAGGATAAGTACCGAATAGTGAACAAACCTGACTAAAATGAAAGTTCTGTAATTTCACGCTTATTGGGTGTTCCTAAAAGTAAAAAGGCTCGTAATACCTTTTCGTTTCGCATTCATAGTTTCTATAATTATCTACCACGTTTTCCTGCGCTAAGCATGGTCCGACATGATTTTGGCAGGTTATTTATGATTTAATGAGTCATTTTATATTCACAATTTAAAGCGTCCTTACGACAAAATTATAACATTAAAGGGTGAATATCTGAGCGTTAGAATCGCCAAATTTGGTGGCATCATTTTTGCCGAAGTTTCTATTCGCTACAACTACCTTGTCATTTAGCCGTATGGTGACGGCTGTAAGAATACATTTGTCAGCACCCCAACGTCCCCAACTCCTCTTGCGGGTGTCGTAAGAGTCGACTAAGGGATTGAAGTGTCACTGACCATAATTTGATAAAAGATTGATGATGGGCAGCAGCGTCATCATAGTGGACACACTACTGCGATCGCCAACCCGCTTGCCCAGCGTGGCGATTATGGGCATTTACCGCCTAATGGAGAGGCCTACGTCCAGCAGTGGACTAACATAGGCTGATGATGATGATGACTTGTTATTTGAAGGAGGCACGGTACTATAAAACATTGAGAAAACTTCGGCAAAAATGATGCCACCAAAATTAGGAGGTTCAAACGCTCAGATCACAGATGTCATATTTACCATAGATCAAGCAAACGTATCTACTTAGCGTGTCAAATGAAATCAGTGAAATCCACTGAGTTGTCCGTCTTTAATCGCAGCTTGCAGCTTTCTGGCGTCAAATTTTGTAAGTTGAAGTGAACAAAAACATTAATACGAGTAATGCCTCCTTAAGTAATATTAATTGCAACAACACAAAAAAATATGAATACTCAAGGGCCTGAGACATATTTAAAATCATAGGCAAGTAACAACTTCAATACCAAATCTGACACGCTCGGCCGCCATACAAATTGATGAACTTGTTTCTTCTATCCAAATCTAATTCTGTGGCTCAGATATTCACCCTAAAATCTGATTTATCAAAGACGTCCCATTAGACTATAGTGAGAGCCGGAAGCACAATTTATTTTTCATGATTTCAATCTCATTTGCACATCCAAAAACCTCGTTGAAACTCCTTTGATATTTCGTAGGCTCATTAATGTAGATTAATATGCAGACTAGATAGACCTTTTTATCTGGCAAAGGAAGGATTTTGTAACTGGAAATACGTTGAAAAACTGGACAGTTTTTTAAGTTATTCCACACACAAAAGTATTTTTTATCTAGACACAAGGCAAGTCCGGTTACGCTTAAAAAATACCTGGTCATTTCTGTAGTAGACTAGACACTTGTAGTAGTTATTATTTTTTTCTAGGTACTTTATGTACAGTCGACAAAAAAGTCTCCTTTACAGCTCACAAGTGCAAACACGCTCATGTTGCAACCGAGTTTCTATGTGTATCGCGCATCCGTGGTTAGATGTTTGCACTTGTGAGCTGTAAAGGAGACTTTTTTGTACAACCTGTGTAACAAATAATTGTTAAATAGTTCCATTTAGTTCACACAAACACAGATCCATCATTACAATTTTATTAAAACATAGCTATAAAACTTATTTAAACGAAGCTGAAAAGGTCTTCACTTAGATTAATGTCAAGGCACCTTTTGCATGCCTAAACGGTGGTCGTTGGGGAATACCCTTTCGAGATGCGGGACTGTAGGTATGCTAATAAATTATACATTATCTACTAAACTTATGCAGTCTATCTTATATATACCACGGTGTAACACCAGGGTGCTTAGACAAGTTGCCAATTGCTAACGCTTAATCGTCAATCGTAAACGAAAGGCAGCTAACTGTCTTAGTCGCGCTAATATGAAAGAGTGACAGAGAGGGAAATCTACGATACGCTACTGAGCGTTAGCGATTGGCAACTTGGCTAAGCATCAGCTATGCTATTCTCTTATTGACACATTCGACGCTGCGTTCGTCAACGAGCTCGATGTCGAGACAGCCTTGTCTAAAATCCTAGCTGTTTGATTTGACATTAGGAATCGAGGCTGTGAGCGAGGTTGTGGGCGAGTTCGTCGCTGTTTTTCGTTAGAGAATACGAAGTTCATACATTAAACGTCAAACTCTCGACGCAATGTAGTTCCAGCTCATCCGCATTCGTCGCCGAGCGCTAGTGTCGTTTAAAGTACATTAGTGAATACCATTTTTAGGCTCGACGCTGCCGCAGGCTGACACAGCGCTGACAGCAAGGCGGTTTCCTTAGTGAATAACACTGCAGCAAACCGAATAACTTTAACAGTGTATTCCTGTAGGAGTATGATGGTTCCATGTTAATCGTTTATCGGCGATGGCGTTACGTTCTGACTAATTACCAATGCTTGAATGCTCGGCGCGGCGGGGTGAGCTGTTTTCATACTAAATGACATGTATCACGTGACATTTAGTATGAAAACAGCTCACCCCGCCGAGCATTGCTAATGAGGGTTTTTGATACTTTTTCTGTCGCTATGGGGAGGTGAGATGGCAGCACTGAGCGGGAGTTTTGACGAATTGTCAAAATAAATACGCGCATTTAATTTTCTATATTTATAGGTTTATTTATTCTGAAAACCATTACTTTAGGAATATTGTTTTCTAAAATAAATAAAAAAAATAGTTCCAAGTCAATTCCCATGAAATTAACAAAGTTATAGTAATTATTTTTAATACCAGTGACTTTGCGCGCCTGTTTTATAGCTCAGTCTTCAGTTCGACGACCGGGCATTTCTTAGAGCATAAACGGACATCTCATTCGTCTAGTCACGTTTTTTTGGAAGTGGCTTCATCTTTTGGTACCATTTTCGGTCGTCAGATACAGCACCCGTTTCTCTATACGACAACCAAAACCAACCTCAAATCATTCAGCCACTTCCAAGAAAACGTGACCAGGTGAATGAGATGTCCGTTTACGTTCTCAGAAATGCCCGACCGTGTATTAGTCGTAATCCATTACAAAATCAATACTCTTCCAAATAAAATAGAATTTCAATATTTTAGGCCCTTTTAGTGCCTATGAATAGTATGAATCTGACAGCTGTGTGGACCAGACGCCTACTCTAGCGCCGCCTGGTGGCAGAAAAAATGTCGAAAACCCTCATTGCACCAGCACCACCAGTTTACATACATATACGTGTGATTATTTTCGACTCATTCGGTCCTGTAGTTATGGAGCTATTCGGCTGTGACAGACGAACAGACATACGGACACGCGAGAGATCCTATAAGGGTTCCGTTTTTCTATTTAAGGAACCCTAAAAAGTAAGTTCGCGAAACAAAATATTTTGTATGGTGCAGGTTGAAATAATGGAAAAAATGTGTTTTTGCGATATTTTTTTTGTGGTCATTCACCTTTTTTTAGTGACTTATTTATGCCACTCATTGCCATGGTTACGTTACCTTAGGTCCCCGTTAAATCAGTTTAATAGCATTAAAATTAACAAAACTTTGATAAATCTGAAAACCGTTACTCAGATCAGACAGTTAAATAAAAATCAGAGCAAATAACAGTACCAAGAATCCAGTACGAGTATAATATATAATAGCGTAAGTTTTATTTATACAGGGTGAGCTGCGAAAGGCCCCGAAGCGGCAGAGCCCACAATTAATGGCCCCAATGCAGTTGCGCGTCATTCATTCCACGGTGCAATTCCCATTGGTTGCAGTTATATTGACATTTTCATAGCTCGGACGAACAATAGATAGGTACAGTTCAGGGATGTAGGTAACGGATGTGTTTTAGCAGAAGCGGAAGTTTTGAATTTAGTTTAACGGAAGCAGAAGCGGAAGCGGAACCGAAAACAGAAGCGGAGCTCGAGTGAGAGCTAAGTAGACGAGATGTTAAGGGTAGGTAGAGAGATGGCAAGCGGAGAAATGAGCGAATGACAGGTATAAACCTGTTGGTTTTGGATGTACGCCGTTCGGTATCCTGTCGTTTGACCAAAAATTGTTTAACTTTACACTTGGCAACCAACTACTGGCAAAATTATGTTTCGGCAAATCCTTTTTTCTACAAAAACATCTTTGACAATTTATTATCTTAGCCAAATAATTAACAAATAAAATATTATTTTATAAGAGGTATTTTTGGCAAAAGAATATTTAACAACAAAGTAAACTAATAAATTTACCATTAGCCTAAAAATGTTTGTTAAAATGGGTTGGAGTATAGCAAAGTGGGTTTTTTTGTTGCAACCCAGTAAATGTTTCCCCAAAATTAAAAATGGCCGAGATATTCGACATCAAATTAAAAAAATTAACATAACATTCATCGTAATCTTGACCAAAATCTGCAGTGAGCGAGCGAAGCGAGCGAACAAAACCTTCCGGGGCAGATCCGACTCGGATAGGTTAGGTTAGAAGACTAAGGCGGGAGCTTTGCTCCCGCCTTAGTCTTCGAGGTTATTTTTTTATTGTAACCCAGAAAAAAATTCCCCAAAATCGAAAATGGTCGAGATAGGTATCGGTGAATGTACAAATATGTTAAACGTAGTTTTAGGTGACATGTAAAATATACAATTGATTTATTTATTAATTTATACATTGTTCTAATGTATTAATTGCTTAATGATTAGTTGTCAATTGAGTTTTTGTAAAATGATACATTTGCGGAATAACATTTTTGCCACTTACTACATTGGTGAAACGTTTGTTGTAAAATAAATATTTGCTAACATTGTTTTGGTTAAACATTAGTGAACCACGCCGTTCATGTCCCACCGTCGCGCTAACATCCGCTATGACTTCTGTTTTAAAAATAACAGAACCAGAACAGAAGCGGATGTGTCAAACAAAACGATGTTCCGCAGAAACAGAAGCGGAAACAAAACTCCGTTACATCCCTAGTACAGTTCTACAGCGTGTGTATTTGATATGGGCGAATATTTTAGTCGCGATTACTATCGGACCTAGGGAACCTGCTTACATAAATTTCCTTAGGAAATTAAGGTATTCATTTTTTAATACAAAATAATTGACCACGCAATGTATTGCGTTCACTGGTAGCCACATTAATTAACGTAGACATGAGTATCTAAACGTCATATACGAGTCCCATGTCAGTTGGACGGCATACATTGCTGCTGGGTTGCACTTTACAAAAATCATTACACCTAATTAACAACAAAATGTAACGAAATGATTATCTTATACGATTCCTAGGATCAGATATTATAGCTGGATTAATTATTCGCTCGTATAAAATACACACCCTGTATACTAATCGTCAATAGAATCCAAAAAAAAAGCAAACAAATATGGTTTACTTTACATAGCCTTATTGCGTATTGCATGGCGTCTTTGGCATAAATCGTGAAACACGTTCGCATAAATATTTTTACGTTAATACTAATAAATATCAATAATCTTAATTTACTGATATTTATTAAGGTTTAAGTAATAGAATCAAAAACTTAAAAACAACCCATATTGCAGGTTTGAAACTAAAGCTCGTGCCAGCAACGGGAACTGATCCGGGATTTTCTCCCGCCGCATTTTATGAAACCCTTTCAATTTATATTGGATACCGGACCGTAGAGGAACTAACGTTAAAGATTCCGTTTATACGTTATTGTAAATTGATTGTCAACAATATATAGATAAATAAAATAAATAGTTGGATATTAAACTACTTAGATGCACACGGCACGGTTCCTGCATAAAAAAAAACTAGAAGAATACATAAAAAATGATGATGATTCATGCATTTTTTAAGTATTCTTCTAGTTTTTTTTTTCACTTTTTATCTCGGTTGCCCTGAAAACCAGCGTCGTATCATCTGACACGATACATGCTGAGTGGCATCCTTCTTGGCGTTCAAATCCTTAGTATAAATAAAGATACTTGTATTACCTAATTGTTCTGTATTGTATGACACCAAATAAACCATTCCTATTCTTATTCTTATTCTTTATACATATCAGCCGAAAGACGTCCACTGCTGAACATAGGCCTTCCCCAAAAATTGCCACAATGACCGGTCATGCTAATACCAGTCATGACATACGGTTCTGAAAAGTTGTCGCTTACAAAAGGCCTCATGAGAAGGCTCAAAGTCACCCAAAAGGCAATGAAGAGGGCTATGCTAGGAGTCTCTCTGCGAGACCGTATTCGAGATGAGGTCATCCGTAGCAAAACCAAAGGAACAGATATAGCCCTCCGAATCGCTAAACTGAAGTGGTAGTGGGCGGGGCACATTGCACGTAGAACTGATGGCAGTTGGGGCAGAAAGGTTTTCGAGTGGCGGCCACGTACCGAAAGGCTCAGCGTGGGTAGGCCCCTCACAACGTGGACTGATGACCTGGTCAAGGTCGCAGGAGTCCGCTGGACAAGTATATTGAAATGTAATGGTGTTAGTACCTTTATATACTCCGATGAAAGGGTGGTTGTACGAGAGAAACAAAATGCAAGCCATTTTATGTTTTAGTCTTTTATTAATGCATGTAGTTGCAAAATGTACCTATGGTTATTAGGAAAAACAAGTGTAACTTAGTGTAACATTCAAAAGAGTTGTTGGCATTTACTATTTATGAAGAAAGAATCGATTGACTTTGACTTTGCCTTTCATTTATACAAATGAAAACAGCGGCATAATACCAGCCCTGTCTTGATATTATAATTACATTACAAAACCCATGATTTACAGGTACTTAAGTCTTAATTTACGATCCAAGAGGATAAAGAACCGGTTTCCGTTTTAATTATTTGTCCAAAAAGATAAAGGAACGAGTCTTCATAAAATGAAACTTATTTTTCCAAATACCCTTGATTAACAGTTAATTACTGTTGACTGGCGGAATTAGAAGTCTCAGGGGTATCACCGAATAATTAAATTATTATGGAAGGGCTTAAAACTTGATGCCAACAGCTCGACGTTGGAAGGACTAGCAAAATTATGGACTCCTATTTCTGGACCTGGTGGCAACAACAATAAACGATTAAACACGGTACAAACATCATCACTCCTAACTGACCATTAAAGACAGAGCAGAGAGAAAATTAAAGAAATAAATATATTTATATTAACTTCAAATTGATTAACGTTTGCGTATGTGTGACGTGCCTTTGTCAATGTAGTCTGAAAAGACAAAGGATTTATTGTAACAAGACGTGTGAATTTGTCACAAATATATTTTAGCTTTCGTACCTCTTTTGGACGGATAGTATGGACAAAATTAATTAAAAAAACTATATTACTCGTATTGTTTGAATAATAGCCCGCCTAGCTTACCTATAGCGTAAGAACTTCGTAGCTCACACACATACATCGCGTTGAAGTGTGATTAAGAGAATCACACTTCAACGCGATGTATGCATGCATGCATGCAGTATTTCCTATGTCTGAAGTGTATATAGGTATAGCTGTGTTGCTGTTTGTACCATCAACCCTGCAGGATAACTTTTTCAACTTTAAACTTTACGCGTCCATACACAAGATGTCTTTGCCCGTCGCCGTTGTCACTACTTTGTTCGTCGTATCAATTCGTTTTAATAATTTTATTTGTGCAACAATACAGTCTCCGAGCTAATCAGAAACAACTTCGTCCAGGGATTTACGAATTTTAGCAAGTTCCCAATGAGATATTCCTTTGTGATGGTTCGTTATTTGAAATTGTTATAAATGGCTTGTTTTAGTCTGTTAAATTATTTCGGAACTTTAAATTAAATCTCCGGTAGGTAAACAGTATTTATGTCAATGTAAAATACAGAGATGGGTGTATATCGTCGGGAATAGTGTAATACCGCGTAACTAACGCATGCAGATAAGGATTAGATTCCATAGAAGTATGTTTGAGATAGGAATCTTATTGACATGTGTTAGATACGCGGTATTGCACTATCCCCGACGATATAGGTCATTACAATGTCAAGTATTGGTAATTTTACCTTACAGTTGTTTCTATGCTTATAACTAATACCATTTAATAGATCCATATACGAGTATGTTACCATTAGTATAAAAATTACACATGTTCCTTGTAAAAAACAATATAAAAGGATATCTGTGCGCGTTGCAGTAAAACAAAAAGGTTCCGAGTCAGCAACGCGCGCCTCTTTTGGATATTGATATCTGAACCTCGGGGCACACACACACAGATACATACATACATACATCATCAGCCTATGATAGTCCACTGCTGGACGTAGTCCTCTCCTATTAACTATTGGTATAGACGCATTAGGAGGTAAATGCCCATAATCGCCACGCTGGTCAAGCGGATTGGCGATCGCAGTAATGTGTCCATTACGATGACGCTGCTGCCCATCATCAATCTTTTATCAAATTATGGTCAGTGACACTTCAATCCCTTAGTCGACTCTGACGACACCCGCAGGAGGAGTTGGGGTGGTGACAAATGTATTTTTACCGTCACCACACGGCCGACACACAGATAATGATAATTGTAAGAAAATATACAAGATGGGCGGAATTTTCATAGCTTAAATCTAACTGTCATAAGGATTGACTAAACTATTTTATCGACTGATCGATGTTACGGAATAGTCCATTACTAACTTAAAAGATTATTCTATAGCATTTGACCTCTTTTATAAGTAACTTACATTTCAATATTAAAATAAATCATGTCACGCGTCGACACTTTTATATCAATTATATCAATGACATCGCATGTGCTCACAAACTCTATCACTTATGAAAACTTAAGTGACATAAATAGGCTATACTTTGCTAGCAGAACTTAAGATTCCTGGTATTTCATTTTTGTATGTTCCATCTCTATGTATTATAAGTAGGTATATGTAATATGTATATTATTACGAAGTATATATGCATGTTTATTATATTATTATTATGTACGTATTAAGTATACCGTAATCTAAATGTTTGATGTTTTACTCACACATAAGTAATAAAAGCTTTTTCCCCTCACTTTACGAGCTGTAAAGTGCTCGTTTATCCTTTAATACGAACGTGTAAAAACGCATATTATTCACTTGTGTGGCAAAGTAATGACCTTGGAGCGTATTCGTTTAACAGATAACAAAACGTAAAATGCTCATGGAAATCGTTCCATATTAATGATAATTAAATAATTTGTTTGAGAATTTAGTGTAAAATACAAACCTTTATATAATATGATGATTTTAATACATAAATCCGAAAATTCCATAAGTAACAATTGTTTTAGTGAATGGTGATAAGATGACTAGATGCAATCACAAAACGCAGGAAATGTCAACGTCAACATTGTCAATGAATATTATAGGTTATAATCTTTATTTACCGACTCGAACACACATAAAAATAGTTTCCTCGCTATAGTGAGGGGAAAAGTTTTGTGATACACACGGGTGCAAATGTATTTTACTTCTCGTATGTTAAAACACTCGCTGCGCTCAGGATTCTATTTTAGAACCACTCGCTTCGCTCGTGGTTAAACTATAGAATCCTTTCGCTTGCTCGTGTTTCAATTTCATACTCGCGGGTAAAATACAACTTTGCACCCTTGTATAACAAATAACTATTGTTGCATCGTCCTACACCTATCTGCTTTGCCCGAAGGTTGACTGGTAGAGAATGCTCTTTAGCATTAAGTTCGCCTTTTGTACAATAATCTTGTTTTTCTTGTGCAATAAAGGTTAAATAAATAAATAGCGTATGTGACTCTGTCATTATTTATTTTAATATCGAAATTCAGGATAATAATAGTTGATGCAGTAATGTAATACAATGAAGTGTTAAATAATTATTGTATTATTTGATTATGATTATTCATTAAAAAGCTCACGTACACGCAGATTTTATCACATTATCATACACACAGATAGAAAATATACAGGATAGGCAAAACATAAGTGTGATTTTTGGACGTAGAGTCATCAGGGTGTTTAGACAAGTTGCCAATAGCTATTAACGCTTAATCGTCAATCGTAACCGAAAGACAGCTAACAGAACTGTCTTTGTCGCACTGATATGAAAGAGTGACAGAGAGGGAAAACTACGATACGCTACTAAGCGTTAGCGATTGGCAACTTGGCTAAGCATGCTGATCATCAGATATACCGGACCGGCCAGGGTGCTCATAAATATCTAACCAGGCCTCTATTGCCAATGCGTTAGAGTGCACGTTCAGATAATTTTGAGCGCCGTGGCGGCTGCGATATAAATTATGCCGACTGTACCGAGAGAGGTAGTAGGGACACGAAGTGTTAAATATAAATAATACATAAATATCTTAGGACATCTTACACAAAACGACCTAGTTCCACGGTAAGCTTAATTATGGCTTGTGATGTGGGTACCAGGGACCGTTATTTTACGAAAACCTCGAAATAGCCCAATATTTTAAAATGTTTTATACTCTTTATTGTACTACTAAATATTTTATGTAATTTACAATAACATATTTTTAAGTGACTCCATTAACTTAGAATTTATATACCGAAGAACAAAAAAGAACGAAAAATGAACCGTTCTATTTGTATGGAGAAAATACCGGTTCCTGTCCCTGGTGGGACAGGAACGATAATAGGCGACGATATATATAATAGATACTTAAATACATAGACAGCCATGACCAAGAAACAAATATTTGTGATAAATAAATACACAAATAATGCGGGGATTCGAACCCGGGACCTCCAGCTTCGTAGGCAAGGTCACTCCCAAGTACTCCCAACTAGGCTACGGAGGCTGACAATTATACTTAATTTACTATCTAGGCCGGAATATTTACATTTACAATGTTTCCACGATCGCCGTAATTTATTACAGTGCTCTGTAAAATTATGTTCCAAGTATACCATTTTAATAATAAAAACACTGTTTGGCAATAAATGAAAGCTAATATTTTCCTTAACGACCCTCATTAAAATAACTACCGTTACAATATTATTCAGAAAACAATAGACGTTGTGTATGAAAACAAAATGATTTGTGAATATAGCCTCCGTGAAATTGAATAAATGTCGGGCACAGATCTCATATATTTAGATAGGGCATATTAAATAACTGTTAAAGCTGAGCCACATCGTGTGTGTGCGTCCACGTGCACCTGCAGTGTTATTCACTACCGCCTTGCTGTCAGCGCTGTGTCAGCGCTGCGGCAGTGTCGAGCCTAAAAATGGTATTCACTAATGCACTTTAAACGACACTAGCGCTCGGCGACGAGTGCGGCGTGAGCTGGAACTACACTGCGTCGAGAGTTACCGCCTACAGTTCAACGACGAGCTGCTCTATGTTAGTGAATTGAATACCGTTTTTCGCAGCGCTGCGCTCGACGTCGAAGTAAAGGCTGTCTCGTCGTCGAGCTCGTTGATGAACGCAGCGTCGAATGTGTGAATAAGAGAATAGCATAGCTGTCCGTGGCTTTGAATACGTCACGCAAGCGGTGTGTCATCCAATATGACATTTACATACGCTACAACGGCCACGCTCGAGCACGTACTTAACTGCACACGCATCAGGTGTGAAGGCCGACGAACCCACGTGATCAGCTTTTGCGGCTGATGCCTGCACCGCTCAACCACTCGGTCTTAGGTTATTATTATTACTTAAACATATTGTCAGCCTCCGTAGCCTAGTTGGTTGTGATCCTGCCTCCGAAACTAGAGGTTTAGGGTTCGAATCCCGGCGAGGCCATTATTTGTGTATTTACTAACCAAGGAACAAACATATGTGATACATATATCACAAATATTGTATGTATATTTGTTCCTTGGTTATGGTGGCTGTCTATGTATTTAAGTATCTTTTTTTTTTTTATACCACGTCGGTGGCAAACAAGCATACGGCCCGCCTGATGGAAAGCAGTCACCGTAGCCTATGGGCGCTTGCAACCCCAGGGGTGTCACATGCGCGTTGCCGACCCAATAAGAACTTGTACACTCCTCTTTTGAAGAACCCCATACTGTAGTCCAACGGGAAAACCTCGGCAGGGAGCTCATTCCACAGACGGACCGTCCGCGGGAGGAAGTTCCTCTGAAACCGCACGGTGCGCGACCATTTAGGTTGCAAGGTGTGAGGATGAGCGCCCAGTCGGTGGCGAGCGGTGCGATGATGAAAAGTGGACGTTGGCATCATGTCGAACAGTTCTTCAGAGCACAACCCATTGTACAGACGATAGAACACACATAAGGAGGCGAAGTCTCTCCTTAGACTTAAGGGTTCAATACCGCCTGTGAGTCTGGGATCGTCGACTATTCGGACAGCTCGTCTCTGAACCGAATTAAAGGGTGCAAGCTGGTATACAGGTGCTCCTGCCCAGATGTGACAGCAATACTCCATATGGGGTCTGACTTGCGACTTATATAACAGAAGTCTTTGCCCCGGAGTAAAGTATCCCCTCGCTTTATTGAGCACCCCGAGCTTTTTGGATGCCAGCGTAGCTTTTCCCTCTAGGTGACATCGGAATTGGACGTCGTTGGAAATGTCGACTCCGAGGATCCCAATACTCCCTGACATGGTAAGAGCTGTGTCTTGGAACTTTGGATATATATGTATATACATATATATCGTCGTCCGGCACCCACATCACAAGCTTAAGGCTTGAGCTTACCGTGGGACTAGGCCGAAGTATGTAAGATGTCCCAAGATATTTATTTATTATTATTTATTCATTGTAAAAGTTTCTTAAAGATAAATCTAGTGCGCGGTAGTCTATAATCCGACGTCACTATTCTTAGGTATCTTTTGAGGAAAACGTTACTATAAAGCAGGGGTCGGCAACCTTTTAGCATCCAAGGGCCACATAGTAGTCAACGAAATTGACGCGGGCCGCACTTTGTTAATATTATGTAGGTTTTGTTAAAAAAAAATCTAACATTATCGGTTGTCAATAAGGATGAGTCGAATATAGCAATATATTATTATGCAAATAACATCTTATCGACGATTTTTTATATTTTTTATTTTATCCGATCTGGCTGGAAACTGGAAATCCGAATGTGTGACTTTTGGGCTCTCCAGATTCCAGAATTTTTATTTTATTTATTGAACAAAAAGGAAGTTTATATGAAATTATTAAAATAATGGTCCGATAGCGCTCAAATTTGGCATATAAGCACTATGTGGGCCAGGCTTGTTACCCTGAAAAAAATATGGAAATAATTCAAGATGACGGCGCCCGAAACAAAAAGTCGAAATCCCGAGTGTGCTAATTCTAAGTGATTTAAAGCGAGGCCGAAGGCCGAGCTCCGAGAAAATTTAGCTACTAAGAGTTCAACTACCCCAGTACCTAAATAAACCCAGCGAGAGGGCCGAAAGCCGAGATCCGCGTAGGGCCGAAGGCCCGGAGCGTAACGATCAAGCCCACGCGATGTAACTGCCCTACTTAGGTAGATTTAGAGAGGTAGGAAGATTAGATAAATTTAGCATACGGGCATTATGTGGGCCAGGAGTGATACCCTGAACAATTTTTGGAAAAAATTCAAGATTCGGAACAAAAAGCCAAAATCCCGAGTAAATTAAGCGAGACCAAAGGTCGAGCTTTTAGGTCGAAAAGACCGACCTTACGGAGGGCCAAAGGCCCGGAACTTCACTTCGTGGTCCCTAGTAATTTTGGGCGCGGTTGAAAGCCTTGCTGCGGAAGGGACGGAACATTGCCCGAACAGATGTAAATCTAAGCGAGCCCGAAGGGCAAGCTTCAGGGTGGGAGACCGAAGGCCCGAAGCTTCAACCCAAGTGCACCACCTCTAAGTTATTTAAAGCGAGGCCGAAGGCCGAGCTTCGAGAAAATTTAGTGACCAAGCGTTCAACTACCCCAGTAGCTAAATAAACCCAGCCAGAGGGCCGAAGGCCGAGCTGCGCGTAGGGCCGATGGCCCGGAGTGTCACGAACGAGCCCATGCGGTACAACTACCCTAACTAACTATCTTAACAAGCGAACTGGAGGGCCGGAGAACCGACAGTGCGCTTCGAATCCTTGCGAAGGCCGCAAGCCGAGCTGCGCGTAGGGCCGAAGGCCCGGAACGTCACGATCGAGCCCGCGCGGAACAACTGCCCTACCTAACTGTCTTAACAAGCGAACTGGAGGGCCGGAGACTCGACGGCTCGCTTCGAACCCTTGCGAAGGCCGCAGGCCGAGCTGCGTGTAGGGCAGAAGGCCCGGAGGCCCCGGAGAGTCCGACAGAGGCGCAGCAGCCTGCGATGCCAAGCGTGTCATGACTACATCGGACATTGTTGGTATTTCAAGAAGTTAAAACCCGGTACAAAATTACCGTTCAAAGATAAGGTAGACGAATTTTACTTTCACGGCAATACGTCGAAAAATTCATGATTCTTTTTTTAAATATAAGAGGGCCCAACTGCAAAGATACATTGCATTGCGATTTTCAATTATTTATTATTTGAATTGTGCCTATACTCTTATTAAGTTTAGTACTTTACAAGTTGTCCCTTTACTATTTTTATTTTGCTGTCTGTTGCCATGCCTCTGACTCGAAATACATATATTTTAATAATAATAATTGTCGCCTCCGTTTTACAACTAGGTTTTCTGTTAATGTGTATGACCATTGATGAGGTTCGTGATTTTAACTTACACGATATACAAAATAGTCAAGGAGGTTCGCGGGCCGCAACTGACCCCTTCGCGGGCCGCATGCGGCCCGCGGGCCGCCGGTTGCCGACCGCTGCTATAAAGCATATTTTAGCGACAAATGTCGATGCGATGTGAGGACGCTGCGTGATGTACATAAGTAGGGTTTCCACTACGAACAAATACAATATAAGCTAGAAGTGAGGCGCGAGCTAGCCCTGCAGTGTTATTCACTAAGGAAACCGCCTTGCTGTCAGCGCTGTGTCTGCGCTGCGGCAGCGTCGAGCCTAAAAATAGTATTCACTAAATGTACTTTAAACGACACTAGTGCTCGGCGACGAATGCGGCGTGAGTTGGAACTACATTGCGTCGAGAGTTTGACGTTTAATGTACGAACTTCGTATTCTCTAACGAAAAACAGCGACGAACTCGCCCACAACCTCGCTCACAGCCTCGATTCCTGATGTCAAATGAAACAGCTAGGATTTTAGACAAGGCTGTCGCGACGTCGAGCTCGTTGACGAACGCAGCGTCGAATGTGTGAATAAGAGAATAGCATAGCTGGCTTCGTATGTAGTGAGGGTGCTGCGAGGCTCGCTGTGCAACCCTGGGGTGCTGCGCGCCGTGGCGCTGTACGTGCCGGACCAGGATGCTTAGCCAAAGTTGCCATTCGCTAGCGCTTGCTAGCGCATCGTAGTTTTCCCTCTCTATCACTCCTTCATATTAGTGCGACTAAGAGGGAAAACTACGATGCGCTAGCAAGCGCTAGCGATTGGCAACTTGGCTAAGCACCCAGCACGCGGGGCGCCGCCGCCGGCCGCCGCTGCTGGCCGTACCGGTCGCCCGCACCAAGCTGCTGAAGGAGGCCCCGCTAACGAGAGCTATTCGCACTATCAATAAAGTTGCTTTAGAGATTGATGTATTCACGTGCTCCCTGAATGATTTCACGAAGGTCACTATGTTTATACTGAGTTATGTTATAGTGTAAAAGTAGCTATATAAACAAATTAATGCCATATAATGTTTCGATGCTGTTAGGAGTCGCTTATCTATCGTTTATTATCAGTGGTCGGATATCCCGGTGCAACACCAGGGGATACCAAGTAGAAAAGTTAATATGGATATGACCTCAATTCCCGGGTTTAGTTTGAAAAAAAAATATATAGATCTGATAGGTACCTATAAAAATAATAATAATAATAATAAATATCTTGGGACATCTTACACAAATCGACCTAGTCCCACGGTAAGCTCAATTAAGGCTTGTGATGTGGGTACCAGGCGACGATATATATAATAGATAGATACATATACATAAATACTTAGATACATAGACAGCCATGACCGAGGAACGAACATTTGTGATAAATAAATACACAAAGAATGCCCTCGCCGGGATTCGAACCCGGAACCTCCAGCTTCGTAGGCAGGGCCACTAGTCACTACCAACTAGGCTACGGAGGCTGACACCTATACTTAAAAAGGCAGCTCAAAATGCGAACATAAACGAAATATTTGGGCGTTTTCACAAACCGTTGTTCAAAACACTTTTTTTTAATTCGGACAAGTTTGGGCTTGTTCGACTCAGGATCACGAGCTCTTTTAATTCTGATAGGTGAAAAAGCTGTCCCACAATTTTCGTACATTTTTAATTTCTTCCATTACGCTATCGCCATACAAAGTCTATAAAAACGTTAGCGTAATGGAAAAAAAATATTTTTGGACACTTTTTTTCTCCTAGTAGGATTGAAAGAGCTCGTGATCCTAAGTCGAACAATCCCAAACTTGTCCAAAGTACCATTCAGTGGTTATTGGATACAATTTTTCTTTAACTTTAAATTAATACAATTTTGAGGTATCTGCGGGAGACCTCACCTAAAATGTTTAATTTAGGCTGGGTATGGATATTGTTTTAATCCTAATCACGGATTAAAATAATCGTGTATTATATGATATTTCTGTTTTTTTTTACGTTCGCAATTTCTAGAAGTGGAACCTATTGTGCCTTAGTAAAAAGCTTCTATTTTTAACCATTGACTACCTACGTCCTGTTCGTATAACACAACCACCTACCTGCGGTCTTGGAGACCGCTTCTTCTTATGGGACCTGATTTATTTACTTCGGCGTGACTGAAGGGGGTTTAAATGTATTATATATACTTTAAATAGTTTTAGGCTTTTATTAACCAACAAGAATACAAAAATAATCAACATTTTGTATTTCAAACTAAACATATTTATTAACTTGTTGTATTTTCGATTACAAAACTTAGTATCCTTCAGGATATGAGATTACAAAATTAAAGAACATAATATAAAGCTTTTCCTTATAAAAAAATAAAATTGAGCAATCAAAAAAGCTATTAAACTATCTAATTTGGTTACAAATAAGATATTTTTGTAAAATTACATGCTTTTAAAATAACCATTCCTGTGTGCCGTCGACACACAATTTGTTCGAACATTCACATTCAAAACAAGTTTCTAGTCCCGTGGAAGACGCTGATTATTTGCGCGACGCTCTAAATAGGGTTTCACTAATTTTATGGCCAGTTTCTTCATAAATTTGAACCTTTTTTCAAACTGTGTTCAAAATTTAAATAACACAACCACCTACGTGCGGTCACTGAGACGTGCTGAGAGACTTACAAAATGTATCGTAACCACCTACATGCGGTCTCACGGACCGCCAATGCTACTTTATTACTCACCAAATCCAAATGAATGCACGTATGAACGAGTCCACAGCATGGCCAGCACTGCGGAGGGGCTGGGCAAAGGTACAAGGTCACAGAGGCGTGAGCGATGTACTTGCGTTCAGTTATTGTCCATTTTGAATAATCCGGTGTCTGTGAGACCGCACGTAGGTGGTTAAGGGTTAAAGCTAAACTCTTTTATTTAACAATATTCATACCAAAAGGCTATTCGGTACTAAGGTCAATATGAAACAAAATTTATAACCTATCTTTTAAAATAATTGTCGAAATCGCATAATAATAAACGCTTGTATGTACATGTACATGCACTTATTTTGCGTTACAAAATATTACTAAATTTTACTGGATGTAATTTTGTCGAATCCCGTGGTATATCCATATTAGTATAATGTTTAAGGTCATTCACCCCTTGTTGCACCGGGATATCCGACCACTGTTTATTATGTAAACCTGTAATGGTAGATTTAATTTGTTATTATTAAATAAATAAATGAAAATATGGTACTAAATTACCTTTCAAAAACGGTCCTGAATTTTAGTTGTCAAGAGTCACCCTATCTTCAACGCATCACGGTAATTGACATGTTATGTATGTATGTCGTTTGGGAATCGTCAATCAAACACGGGTGCTGGACTAAGACTGGTTTATTAATACAATTGTTATGCTAGCCACCTTTGCCATTTCATGTATAAATGAGGATACCTACAATAATGAATTTCAATATCAACCTATAAAAATTTAAACCGTCATTTAAAAATAGTTTTCATTGGCCCATCAAAATTTTGAATGGCTATATTCAATAAACATTTTGTCAAAGATGTTGCGCCGAAATAATATATGCGCGGTGTTAAGGAAAGCGCTATGTCCTGCCCATCTTGACACAATTGAACAAATTGTTTTTGGGGGCATCTTTGAGCAGGCGTTAGAGGTCCATGTTATAGCTATATAGGGTTTCCAAATTTTTTTAAAGACAACATAAAATGTATACTTATAGTAGAACATAATAATATTATAGTGTATATTGCGGGTAAAATTACTTTGATTTGCATGTTTGTTACCTCAAAAATTTCAATAGTACCTTTTATTCAAACAAAGTTAACTAGATATTATTACGTTGCAGGTATCCTTAGTTCTGCCGCGCCGCTGGATGCGGGTGGCGTAGGGCCGGTCATTGTGGCAGTCTTTGGGGGAGGCCTATGTTCAGCAGTGGACGTCTTTCGGCTGATGTGATGATGATGATGATCCTTAGTTCATTTATGCAAAACTTTATTTACTAAAGACTTTCCGTTATTTATTTTATTGCAAACAGTCTGAAAAAAAACTGAAATTTGATTTCAGAGTGTTTTGGGGGAATAGGAACCGATTACAGGAGTAAGCGTTATAATTCCTTAAAATTGGTATAAATTCCTAAAAAATAATATTCGAATACTTCACGCCGTATTATCAGAATACTGAAATTTTCGAATTTTTGGTACAGGTATTCGTATCGAGAGCCGTAGATGTAAGGCAATGTTTACCCTCTGAAATGGGGTTTGGGGTGGATTTAATAAACCAAACAAGCAATTCAGTATGTATCTCCTTAATAATGTTAACAGAGACACAATTGTCTCTAAAGGTCACGTATTGTAAGATCCGGATTTTAGTGTATGTTGTATGTAACGAGTGGCGGCGTTTCAAAAATATATGTTTTTATCGCACTCGTATCGTAGTGTACTATGCATTTCAAGGCTTATTTATACGAATTTATAGCTCGTCGAGTAAAAAATAATTAAAACTTGTACATCGATTCATAGTTTTCTAAGCTTATGAGATAGGTAAGGCCATTATCATTTATTTATATATTTGAGACAATAATATTCAAAATTCGCACGTCCTATCACTATAAGTAATTAAAAAGTTATCTAGAAGACTAACAATTCCAGTAAACTACAAATACAAAATTTAATTTAAAAAGTATATTTAACTAAACTAAAACTAGATAAAACCTAAAATATAACTAAATAAAATATCATCCAATCAATTCATTATCAATTGATTTGTAATTTTGAATTGATTTCCCTGTGTAATTTGTTTAGGTATTTTTTAAGGAGATACATAATTACCTATATACATTTCCAAATTTCTTTCCCAAAATTTTAACCCGTAATAAGGCAGGGGCTTACTTAGTCATTTAACAATACTGTCTTAATAAATATGACACGCTGTCGTTCACTGGTAATTCAACTTCTTTTTAAAATAGGCTTTGAAACGTAGGCTCTTATTATTTTAAGTTTTTTACGATAAAATTTTGTCATATCAATGTTAGTTTAGAGAAAAGAAAAGTTTTTAGGTATTTACGTGTTTTTAAGAAAATCCTAGTTGTGACAGCCATATTAAGCAAAAAGGTGTACAAACATTACAGGGGTATGTAATGTTTACATTAGGAATTATTTTAAATTAATTAATTAAATGACAAAAAGGTTGTCGAAACCTGAAAACTTTATTTGACAATGACATAAGAGACTTTGACAGATTTGACAGTAACGTATCTGTCGTAGTTTCTTTGGCCTTGAACTCCAAAAGAAGTCTACACATATTTTCGTAAACTAAAATATACCAATCCTAATCAAAAATTTCAAGAACAGCCGTTATAAATCATCATCATTATCATCATAATCATAAGCCTATGATAGTCCACTGCTGGACGTAGGCCTCTCCTATTAACTATGCGTATAGACGCAGACGCATTAGGAGGTAAATGCCCAAAATCGCCACGCCGTTATAAATATCTAAACGCAAAAAGTTCAAAATAAATAGGCGACCGAACATCGGCAATTCAGCACAAACAGTTAGATTCGTAAACAAAATAAATAATGGCGTAGTTGACTCGGAATTAGGGGCAGCTCGGAAAGTTAACTCATTTCCTTGAAAAACTCCCCGCTGAGGTCACGTCTCTCTTAACAGGGATGTAACTATTCCCAAGGGATTTAGCGAGAACAGGGCTTATAAAATAAGTCATAGGCAGAAACCGTAATAAGTAACTTTTTCAATGAGTATAATATTTAACCAAACTAGAATGACGGCACTGGTAGTACCATGAGTTGAAAAGTAAAGGATACATTAGGTTTTACTCGATACCTAATGCATTTTACAGGGTGAAACATGAGTCGTGAACAGTAATTATCTTCATCAACATCATCATCATCATCATCATCCTCATCAGCATGTTAGTCCACTGCTGGACGTAGGCCTCTCCTATTGACTATGCGTATAGACGCATTAGGAGGTAAATGCCCATAATCGCCACGCTGGGCAAGCGGTTTGGTGATCGCAGTAATGTGTCCTCTATGATGACGCTGCTGCCCATCAATATTTTATCAAAGAATGGTCAGTGACACTTCAATCCCTTAGTCGACTTTTACGACACCCGCAGGATGAGTTGGGGTGGTGACAAATGTATTCTTACTGCCGTCACCACACGGCTGAACAGTAATACGTTTTTCTAACTCTATAAACCACTAACAATTGAATGCCCCACAAGTAGCATAATTTTGCACAAAACCAGCGTGACCCAGGCGACCAGCGACCAGGCGAAAAAAGTTGATCGACCCAGGTATGTCCGATATCCTCGCCCACGCTCGCTTAACAATCAGAACAACTGCAGGACATTAGGTACGTTTCCTCTCTGTAATTACATTTGCTAATATTTTTGTTTAGGCCATTTTAATACATCCTTTACGCTTGACCCGAGCTAGCTATGTGCCCATTACTTTTCTTATTTCATGTAGTTTACCTTCAAGGTTTGTCCAGTCAGTTTATCGACTTTATGCGGTGCGTAGGCAACTTACGCTTTTTAGGGGCCCGTAGTAAAGAAGGAACTCTTATAGTTTCGCCATGTCGTATGTCTGTCCGCAACAAAGCTCAGTGACCGTTTGTACTAGGAATTTGCAATTTGGTATCGATATATACACCGTGATTTCTAATAACCCGAAAGATTTTAACAGTGTGTTCCTGACCACATTTAGAAACTATAATGTCGTATAAACTTTTCTGGATATCGCCTAGTTTCAGAGTTATTACCAATTAGAGGTGTGCGCCACGCCGGCGCGGCGGCGCCGCGCCGCGGGACCCACGCCGCCGCCGCCGCCGAGGTTTTCTAAATCCACGCCGCGACAAAAAATTTACGGAATAAAATCATTTAAATTACGCGCTACGCTGATCATATTGACATTAAACAACAATATGCTTGCAAATATCGACAAGCGGTTCCCTCTGACCCAAAAGATTGTATGCGCAGCATTTCTGGATTGCAAATTTTCAGATATTGATACGCACCTACGAAAAAAATACACTACTTGGGCAGAATTCTTTCCAATTGTACAGATTTATTTTACAGAATTCCAAGTCTACACATTCCCAATACTACAGATTTACAAACCTACAGAATCCCAATACTTTAATATTCCAACATTACGGTTGCCCATGTCTACAGATTTTCAATATTACTGATTGATTCCTATGTCTACAGATTCCATATTCTCTAAATTTCACGTCTTCTGATTCCCAACTGTAATGCTTTTTTCAACACACTTGCTTGTAAGTCGTAACGTAGGTCTTATTGAACCGCTTTTAGGCTTATAATTCTAGGTATTACTAGCTGTGTGTTTTTCATTATATTATATATTCTTCACATCGTCGATCCCACAGTGTCTGAAGACAAAAGTCTTCAATCAGTGCTTCCTACCCGTCATGACGTACGGAGCCGAAACGTGGACACTGACGGTACGGCTGGTCCACAAGTTCAAGGTCGCTCAACGAGCTATGGAAAGGACAATGCTCGGCGTCTCTTTGCGGGATCGAATCAGAAATGAGGTTATCTGGCAGAGAACCAAAGTGATCGACTTAGCTCACCGTGTTAGCAAGCTGAAGTGTCAGTGGGCTGGCCTTATTATCCGTAGAACCGACTGGCTAAACGACTTCTTGAGTGCAGATCGCGTCTCGGCAAGCGTAGTGTAGGACGCCCTCAGGCAAGGTGCAGCGTCGATTTGCGCAGGATGGCTGGTAGGAGCTGGATGCGAGCAGCCAAAGATCGAAAACGGTGGCGTGAAATTGGGGACGCCTATGTCCAGCAGTGGACTGCGATAGGCTGCTGATTATGATTGATGTTTTTTCATTATTTACGTTAGGCCACCATAGGAGGTTTAATGACTGTCTATTAACTGATTCTATTAATTTCAGTGTTTGCAATTCATGATTTTTGTGCTTCTTGAATAAGATTAAGATATTTTTAGAGCAAAAAGGTGGAAGCTTTAAAAAAAATTGGCATTTGAAAAAAATTGCTGTCGCTTTGCACGGCTTAGAAATAGACAACTGAAGCTTCGCCTCATAATTAGGGTTTGCAAGCGGATCCGAAAATGTATGAAGGATCCGGATAATACGGATCCAGATCCGGATAATTGCATACATTTTGGATCCGGATAGCGAACCCTACTCATAATACCTACGTAAAATTGGCGAAAACATGGTTTTGTGTTCCCTGTTTCCTCCTCCAAAAATAGACCAATTTGTAACAATTTGTTTTTCATAAGCATTTTAAGAATGGTATTTCTCATGTCGGTATGTTTCCTCTTTTTGGACAGAATGCGAAATATTTATTTATGAGTATTTTAAACGCATTTAAAATTTGGCTTGCAGTTTTTGTAGGCTTGTAATAATAACGTCAAAGAAAGCAAAATATACAAAAATAGATTTTATATTTTATATAAATAAAAAAAAATTTCGTGTGTTTATACACCGATGTATGACTAGCAGTGTGGGCGATGATGGTACTATTAGTAGGGGTCCAAATGGAAAAAATTGTGCGCTGTGAGTTACAGTTTTGTAATTTTTACCAGAGCTAGAGGGTGTAAAAATATCAATTTTTAGATGTGGAGGGAAAACCAGTTCCCCCCCTGAACGAGGGGGGAGGGGGGTGAATGTGCAAAAAAAGGGTTATGTTTAATATTTTTTCGCCTAATATTTAGGCCTACTATTCGTTGTTTGGTATCATTTCCGTGTAAAACAGACACGGGGAATTCATTTTTGATAATAAACATGAGGAGTTTCATATAAAAAAAAAGAATTATCGGTATAAATTTAAAATAATCACCGTTTTTATTTTGAATGAAGCGTTATATAAGTATTACCAAATAAATATATGAAATAAAAAAAAAAACTACAAGATAGCAAATTTATTGTAGTTTTTAAAATATATACTTTTTGATACTTTCCATGCAAAAAAAAGTCGTAAAAAAATTGCACCTGTCGCGTACCTCGAACAAAAAAGGGACGTAGCTTTGACTTATTGTTGACAGTACATTTCTACTGCGGGAATTTAGCAATTTCGCGTAAACAAAATGCTCCATAATGTCTGTTAGGGCAAATTGCCACAACCTGGGTTAACCAAGCAACCCGGGTTAAACGTTTATTTTACACGGAATTTGATAATTGATAAATTTCTTATGAAGTAAGTGACTGACCGGGCACTTTACAAAGGATATCCCGGATATCAGCCTATGTGATATTAGAATGGCTCTTGAACAGCTCAAAAATAACGGCGTCTGGGGAAGACGGAATTACAGATGAGCTTCTGAAGGCAGGTGGTAAACCAATCCTTACGGCCTTTCAGAAGTTTTTTTTATTTTTTTTTATTTTTTTTTTATGTTGGCACAACAAAGTGGCTCCACTCCACCTGATCGTAAGTTGTTCTAGTCCGGAAGGGAGAACGCCTTAGGCATGGAACAGAAGAGTGGTGGTACTGTTCTTGAAAAAAAACAAAGCCTTATTGAAGAACTACCGATCCATCTTACTTCCGAGCCATATTTGCCTATAAGATGTTTCCAAGAGTCATTACGAATCGTCTTGCACGCAGGCTTGATGACTTCCAGCCTCCCGAACAAGCCGGTTTCCGAATTGGCGTTTCGTAAATGTTATACAGAAGACTAACGAAGAAGTTTAACGTTTGTGGACTACGATAAGGGGGGTTACCATGACGTACTAATGCTGTTCAATTTAGGTCGAGAGAAAGCGACAAGGCTATACGAGTCGTATATCACTGTCACTTTCCCTGAACCTAAACTGAATCGCATTAGTACGTCATGGTAACCCCCAAGGCCTTCGATTTGATCGAAACTCTGGGCAGTACTACAGTCTCTCCAACGGTGCCAAGTAGACTACCGCTATGTCTAAATGTTGAGGCGTTTGTACGAAAGCGCCACGATGTCAATCCGACTCCAAGACCAGAGTTTGAAGCGTATTATACTGCAGCGGGGAGTCAGGCGAGTAGGTATCATCTCCCCTAATCTGTTCACCGCTGCACTGGAAGATATATTTAAGACTGAACTGGAGGAGGTTGGGTATCAACATAAATGGCGAGTACCTCACTCACCTTCGATTCGCTGATGATATGGTGGTCTTGGCCGAGACCTTGGAAGATTTCAGTACGATGCTTGCTGACCTCAGTAGCGCCTCCGAGCGAGTTGGTCTTAGGATGAACATGGATAAGACGAAAACTCCCGTTACAATCAGAGACTAAACTCGAAAGTATAGACGACTACAGGTAATATACCTAGGACAAACTACCCAGTTAGGTAGGTCCAACTTTGAGTAAAAGGTCAATCATCGAATCCGACTCGGTTGGGCAGCGTTTGGGAAGCTACGACACATCTTTTCGTCAAATATTCCGTAGTGCTTGAAGACGAATGTAAATATTTGATCAGTGTGGCAACACACACTGATCAAAGACTTAAAAGAGTGATGACATACGATACTGAAACGTGGTCGCTTACAATGGGTCTCATAAGAAAGCTCAAAGTCACCCACAGGGCAAAGGAGAGGGCCATGGTGGGAGTCCCTCTGCGAGGTCGCATTAGAAATGAGACGATCCGTAGCAGAACCAAAGTATAGCTCCATAGCTCTGCGATATAGCTCTCCAAATCACTAAACTAAAGCGGCAGTAGGTGGGGCACATTGCACGTAGAACCGATGGCCGATGCGGCGGAAAGGTTCTCAAGTGGGGGTCTCGCAGGTGGAAGGCGCAGCGTGGGTAGGCCCCCTATAAGGTGGACAGTGCAGGCCGCAGGAGTTCGCTGGATGCGAGTGGCGCAGGACCGGTCATTGTGGCAATCTTTGGGGGAGGCATACGTTCAGCAGTGGACGTCTTTTGGCTGATATGGTAATGATGATGATATGAAGTAAACGTTTAACAATTGATTGTCAAATTCCATATGAAATTATCTTTTAACGTGGGTGAATTGGGTTAGTTGTTTAGTGTCGGTTAGTGAAAATTACCTATATCGTCTTTGGTAATGAGATCGTTACCTAAATAACACTTGTAAAAATGATTACCCATTACGATTCATATCATCAGATACTATATATCATATGTATGATCAGATAGACCTGGGTCGCGTTTTATAAAGTTACAATTTACAATTTCGCTGTTTGCCTCTCTAACGCACGCACATATTGGCTAGAAAGAGAGGCAAACAGCGAAATTGTAAATTGTAACTTTATATAACGCGACCATAAGTACAAGAATATGTATAATCTACGAGCAGTTGCCGGCACAAAAGTCTCTTTTTTGAGGTAGGAGGAGGTTACTCGGAGGTTTTTGTTTGAGGTATGCGACAGGTGCAATTTTTTTTTCAGTGTGATTTTGTATGAAAGACCACAAAATGTGTATATTTTTAAAAACTGCAATAAATATGCTATCTTACAGTATTTTTTTAAATTTGATTAGTTTGCTTTTTAATACTTATATGACGCTTAAATTAAAATAAAAACTGTAACTTCTTTACTTTTACTCCAAAAAATCTACTTTTTAATATGAAATTGGTCATGTTTATGATAAAAAATGGATTCTCCATGTCTGTTTTACACGAAAATGATACCAAACAACGCATAGTAGGCCTTATAAATTAGTAAAAAAAAATAAACGCAACCCTTCCGCGTGCACATTCACCCCCCTCCCCCCGCGCTCAGGGGGGAATTGGTTTTCCCTCCACATCTAAAAACAACTATTTTGAGACCCTCTAGCTCTGGTTAAAATTACAAAACTGTAACTCGCAGCGCACAATTTTTCTTAACTTTGTATGGACCGTGACCCTTACTATATAAAGAGGTTGTAAAGCTGGGTACCTGTAGTATTTGAAATCATCATATATAATCTTCAGTACCTATTGGGAATTCGTAGTATTGGGAACCTATAGTATTGGAAATCTGTGGTGTTGGGTATTTGTAGCATTTAAAATTCGTATTATTGGGAATATGGTCAATCAGGAATGCATACTATTGACAATATCTGAAATATTATCTCTTATCTGTAGTATTAGGAATCTGTAGTATTGGGAATCTGTAGACGACTCGATCCAGGCCTACTACCGCCCCCCCGTGGGGTGCCCACCTGGTCGTGGTGGAGGGGCTCAGTAACCGTGGACTGGTCACCCACGGTGAAGCGAAGAGGCACCCAGGGCCGGCCAGTTTTGGGCCGCCGGCTGGCCCGAGGAGGACGCTCCAAGTGGGCTCACCGAGCCCGCTTAGGACGCGTGGAGGTGGAGGAAGAGGAGTGTCGGTGTTGTCGTTGCCGCTCTCCCTATCCTCTGCGGCCGAGGTGGGATCGCAGGGGGAGAGGCGTGATGGTATTACGGAGCGCCACTCTCCCTACCCCCTGCGATCTTGGCGGGGCCGTTCCGCCGTAACGGCGTCGGTGGGGCTGCAGAGGAAGAGGAGTGTCGGTGTTGTCGTTGCCGCTCGCCCCATCCTCTGCAGCCGAAGTGTGGTCGGCGGCATAACCATAGACCTTATATGCCGCCGGGTACCGGGAAATATTCCGGCACCCGAAGTCTCCTTGTGGCGGTCTCGGGAGGGTCCGCCACAATACATAATGGAGACCGAGGTGGAAGGCGCGCCCAACCATCTGGCGCGTCCAGCGTGGAGGGTCTTCGGACACCCGCGATGGAGCTGCTCGGAAGCAGCTGCCGCCGGCGGGGTCGCGGATGTGTGCGAGAGCGTTCTCGTGACCCCGCCAAAAGGCGATGAGGTGGCATGTGGGGGGGTTTTTTAGTGGGTATACCGTAGGCCTCATTAGCCAAACGGGAGTCCCACATAACCGTTCGGGTCCCCTCCCGCACCCGGGCGGTATGCGTAAAGCATTTCTCCCCCCCTAAACAAAAAAAAGGCCTACTACCGCGTTTTTCGCGGTAGGGCCGCTGTGCGAGTTAATAAAATAATTTTTGTACACGATAATAATTATGACAATTGCCATATAAAATGTAATGTATAACTTTGTTTCGTGTTTATTTTTTTAGTAATAAACTTGTCCTAAACAATATCTAAGTTTTTAATATCTTCTCATCCTTATATGTATGAACGTACAGGGTAATAATCTGACCTTGACGCCGGCGTGGCGCCGCCACGCCGTCAAAATTTTGCGGCGCCCCGCCGCCGGCGATGTCTATGCCGGCGCACACCTCTATTACCAATTGAAAAAAAAAACAGTTAGAAAAACTGTAACTCGGTACAAAAGGTCTTTTTAACGGCGTTGGTGTCATTATGGAGAATAGTCTCACTAACCTCATTAATAGATGTCGAAAAGTGAGAAATAAAACCTTTTAAAAATGAGGTTTTTGTAAAAAAAAAACCTTAACACTCATTGTAAGTGCTAGTTTCATCAATAACTTTTACTTTTTATGTTTAAATACATTCAAAAATTAAATAACAATTGAAAAAAATAATTAAAAAAAATTTTTTTTTTTCGCCATAAATGACAAAAATCATATAATATTTTTTGTTTGTTTTTACATCAAAAATGCGTGGTTAAAATCTTTCGGGTTATTAGAGATCACGGTGTATATTAATCACGCCGACAAAGTGGTGCAATAAAACATGATTTTTTTTCTGGTACCTCCCCATCCCCTACAAGTGAAGTGGGGACGATTTTTTTATTGAGATCCTATCGTGTGGGGTATCGTTGAATAGGCTTTATAAAAAGAATACGAGTACCAGAAGAAAGTTTTCCTTTATGTCAATATTTTCGGAAATAATCGCTCTAAAATTTAAAAATATTCTGTTCTTCGAACTTTCTTAATACATGCGTCAAAAAAAAGAATTTTAGGCCCATGTAATTCTTCAAAATAAAACTATTTTGAACATAATCGGCCCAGCTGTTTTTGAATAACTACAGAACCCTTCACTGAGAATGGCCAGACATGCTCTTGGCCACTTATTAGCTAGAGTGTACAGTGTACACGGTGTTTCCCAAGTCACTAATACCCTCGCACATACCGTTTAATTAAGTCATTGAGCAATTTTTTTTTTCTTTTTTTTTTTATTAGCCTGGTTTAGTGTCCCACTGCTGGGCAAAGGCCTCCCCTCTTTTCCTCCATTCGGCCCGGTCGTCACATTTCTCCCGCCAATTCGGATAAAACATTGAGCAATATTTTTCCGTAATTTATTAGCGTACTTTTGACTTTCAATCCGGAGGTCGTGGGTTCAAATCCTGGCTCGTACCAATGAGTTTTTCCGAAAACGAAAAAAATCGTCGGGAAAGTATATTCTGTAATTAATTTTAAGTGCCGATTTGTTGCTTTCGTAAACTAAACAAAATACAAGTTTCCTTAATATCGAAGTGAAAAGCAGAGTGTATATCTGGGGCATAAACAAGCCATGTTACCCCTCGACTTAATAATAAAACAAATTGGGATAAAATCGCTTACTTTACGCCGTTGATATACAATCTACAATTCATTTTATTTACCCTTTTTTACATAGATTTACACAGGAATCTCGTTAGCGCGATGCAGAAATCCCTCTGATCAGTATAGCGCCATCTAACGTGTAATTTAGTAAACGTAATGGCGAACTATTTGTGGTCGAGAACAAAAGCTTCTTCAAATAAACAATGGATTTTCTTTTGCGGCTAGGAGGTCAAGATGTTGGGCGTGTTGGTACATTTTTTATTTCTAATGCTCTTTGTGTTTCCTTGGGAAATCAAATAGAGCTGCATTTACTTTGATATAGCGCACAGACTTTGTAATAAATATTTCGCTTTGGTTTAGTTTCGGAAATTACCCACTTAGATATAATGCAGTATGTGGAAGCAATTTTTTTTTAATAAGTTTATAAGTTTCCTTAATAAGTTTTTGAGTTATAATGCACCAATAACTTTACTTTAGGATTTCATGCCGTTTGTAAATTATGTGTCGGAAAATTTTAGAATTTTCCCTAATATTTTTATTATGTAACGCTGTTATACTATTTGCAATCACTATGGCCTTAGTAAACAATTAAGGAGAAATTAGCTTATATTATAATTTCATAATAAAGTTTTTTTTATAATAATAAAAATAATATCTTAAATATAATTTCAGATCGCAATGTGGTAATTTTATATACCTACCTACGCAGTTGAATTCAAAAAAGTTATATGTCAATAAAGGACAACCATATTATGTATAATCTACACTGACGTTAAAGAAGTCCAGTATAAAAAGTAAAAAAAAAACTATTATTTATTTCAATGGACTTCCCAAACCTTCCCTATAAAATTCCGTAAGACCTCAAGTTACATACAAAAAGTGACTTAAGGAAAGGAATGAAATGGGATGAAAGCTTGTAGGTTAATAGCACATAGTGCATCAACGGAGGTAAGTACGGAATTACTAACGAGAGTGTTAGAAACCCGACGCCGTAGGCTTTTAATGACTCGAGTTAGTATTCCGCTTACCGACCGTGATGCATACCATGTTTTTCATCATACTTGGGGACAATAAAATAAGTTTTAAGACTAAATATTATTTTATGACGTACCGACATTTCTATTACTCCCTAGGGAATTTTACTTGTCCATTGCTTCCGCTACGCATGCAAGCAATAGTGCGCTTAGACAGCAAGTGTGACGACAAAATAGTTAAGAAAGGTACCTACAGTAATACCCCGCTTTGCGCGAGAGATGCGATAAAGAGAAAACGAATTTCGCGTATATTGGTGTCTTGTAACAAAGTACCATAATATTATACTCAATCATTTTCGATATTTTACTTATATGTAGTACACCTATTTTTCTTAAAAAAGTATTAGTATTGGTTATTATCTTGCGTTACTTTCAACAATCAGTATTATTACGTTATTTATTATAGATATCAAAGTAGTCAGGTACTAATGGCATACATTTTAAAACCGCCTAATAGCGAATCCGCGTTAAGCGGGGTATTACTATATTCGTTAAAACCAAAAAAGAAAATCAATACAGACTCCAAGATTCTCGACAATTTCGATGTGACCCTCGTAAATCACGGTGCATAAATTACTATTAGGTCATAAACATAAGCTGCACGAATAAATATTTTATATTTTTTAAATATTTACGAAGCCTCTGGCGGATTTTATCATTAATTATTGTAGTGTGACTAAGCCTGTGGCGGATCTATTTTTGTACCTACCTGACGAAGCCTGCGAAGTGGATTAAAAAGAAATATTAATATAATTACATACTCGTATAATAAACTGTAGGTACCTACATCGTTTATGAAATCGAAGTCCGAATCATAGAGAATTTGATATAGATTACTTATGTACTAGAACGTTTTTTGCTATAAGCCACGGTTTACGAGTTATTTACGAAAAATTAAAAATAAGGACCTTTACACCCCTAACCACCAGTACTTTTAGTAGGTATGTGGTTTAAAACACCATTCCCTACAACTATGCCAAAATTCGCTTATACACGAGTTATTTCCCCCGATAGGCAGCTTTTGGTCTTCGTTAGGTGGGCTACCATTTCGGATACAGATATGAAGTTGTATGTAACATTGTTAATGGAACGTCAATCCGCAAGGGTATTGAATTTTCGTGGTTGTGTATTATCAATTTCGGTCATTATGGTCCGTCTGTGTTGCAGTGGCGAAATCTAAATGGAATGCTTGGGACTGACAGGAGGAAATGATTATTGACAGACTACATACTTACTAAACTTGTTTTGTTTGTTTGTTGTTTTATTGTAGAGCAAAAATGGTCGTGATCTGTTTAATGAATATAATCACCAAATTAAGAAAGAAATAACGCCGACTTCAATATCTCCAAGATCCTATCATTAGATCGCTCGGTGTCAGAGGGACCATCTTGGGGTTAAACCTGTTTGATAAAAAAGTCGGTTTATGATTCTCGGAGACATTGAGTAAAATAAAAAAAAACAAATTGAGAACCTCCTCCTTTTTTGTAGTCAGCTAAAATGAAACAGAAATACTAAATCGAAATCTGAAATTTACAAAATTTGCCCTGAATGAATCAGTGGACAACTAGTACAACTACGGATACTACTTTAATTTCACTTAAATTTCTATGTAAATCATAAAAAAACGTATAGGACTCTATCAAAGCCCTACGATGCCATATTACACGAGGATCCTGCCATATCGTAAGGTAATTGACCACAGTGAAGACCCTTTAAAATATTCTGTCTGTGACATGACAACTAGTGAAAATGAGTCATTAAATAACTACATTACATATCAATCGGTTTCAAAACTTTCAAATATTAACAGTTTCCAAATGTGTGTGTATTAACTGTAGGTAGGTACTGTTATTGCTAATGAGCAATGCTTGAGAAATGCCCCATTCCCTACGTCATTGTCTAGAGATATGTAATTTATACGCCGGCTGTGTGGTGACGGCAGTAAGAATACATTTGTCACTACCCCAACTCTTCCCGTGAGTGTCGTAAGAGTCGACTAAGGGATTTGAATGGTCATTGACTGTTTATTTATTGAAGATTGATGATGGGCAGCAGCATCATCATAGTGGAGTGGACACCAACCCGCTTGCCCAGCGTAGTGATTATGGGCATTCACCTACGACTGCATCCAAACGGTGCTCAGTTTTAATAAAAGCATATTATGGTGACATACGGTATACTGGTTTCTCTTTTACAACTCAGTTTATGTGTGAAACACCGTGAAATCCGTGAGAAATACGACCACCGCATACAATACCAATCACTTTTTATTCAAAAGCTAATTCAATGAACCGAATGCGAGTTAGGGAAAAATTTCACGTGAAATTCTGAAGTATTTTTCAAAAGAAGTCGTTACTTGATTTGCTGTGCCGGATTTTATGGCAACGAGACTTCGGCACAAGGAAAATTGTGGCTTAAAAATATTTCGTGATACTTTTGAGTTCCGCAACCAAAGAACGTGAAATTGAACCATGCCCTGCGACCATATAACTATAACTTGGACATCTAACGCCAGCTCAAAAATGCCCCCAAAAACCAATTGTTCAATTGTGCCAGAATGGGCAGGACATAGCGCTTTTCTTAACAGCGCGCATATTTCGGCGCAACATCTTTGACAAATGTAAACCTTTGATGGGCCAATCACAACTATTTTTAAATGGCGGTTTAAGTTTTTATAGGTTGACATTCAAATTCATTGCCGTGATGCATTGAACAGCGGGTGACACTTGTCAACTAAAATTTCGGACCGTTTTTGAAAGGCAATTTAGTATATGGCGTGCGGCTTCCATGTTTTATTTGTTCGTAGACCATGCCAGTAACTAGCTGTCTGTCTGCGTTCTCTAGCTGCAGAACACACACATCACCAGCCTATTTTAGTCCGCTGACGAACGTAAGTTGGTGTGTCCATTTTGTGGCTGGACGAGCTGCGTTTTATAAACTGTGGTCTCTACGCGAATACTTTTCGAAGTCTGCTCTACCTGGACTGCAGTGGCTTGCCAATTGCCACTTTAGCTTGCTTATCCGGAGAGCTAAGTTGCATTGACGGAGACATTCGTTTGCGGATCTCCTCATAATATTGCTGGTGATTGTACTAATTGTTCTCACATAGGTTAATACTCGTAGATCCGTATAAACTCATATTACTAGGTGAAGTAATAAGAGTTTGCAATAAAGGTAGCTCATTTATAGCAGTCTTCCTCTTAGCCGGGATAAAGTTCTCGGCCACAGATCACCTCAACTAGAAGATGAAACTTTAAAGATCGCATACTGCAGTGTTGTTCACTAAGGAAACCGCCTTGCTGTCAGCGCTGTGTCAGCGCTGCGGCAGCGTCGATCCTAAAAATGGTATTCACTAATGTACTTTAAACGACACTAGTGCTCGTGGACGAATGCGGCGTGAGCTGGAACTACACTGCGTCGAGAGTTTGACGTTTAATGTACGAACTTCGTATTCTCTAACGAAAAACAGCGACGAACTCGCCCACAACCTCGCTCACAGCCTCGACTCCTAATGTCAAATCAAACAGCTAGGATTTTAGACAAGGCTGTCTCGACGTCGAGCTCGTTGACGAACGCAGCGTCGAATGTGTGAATAAGAGAATAGCATAGCTGAAAACCGTTGGTCGATCGTACGTTTGTCGCTAGAATCCAGTAATCATTTATATCAGTAGCCGTACAATGAGTTGGAAAGTAAAGGATTCGTCAGGTATTATTTCGTTACGTAATGGATTTTATCGCGCTCATACTGGCATATACGTATTGGAGCGAGCGAGCTATGACCTGTTTTACGTGTAGAGTAAATTCTAACGTTACCGATACTTGCAAATTCATGGTACGACTACAGAAGTGTTCTTATCTTGATAAGACAGCGCGGCTTACTATATCGACTCAATATTATACTTTATATTCCTTTAGCTCGCATCAATTCACGAGTGTGAAAGGGATGGCTAGAAAGTAAATTACGTTTGCCGATAATCCCTGAAGTAAATATTATGTTCTGGAGTGAAGACCGCCCTTAAGTAAACGTACAATGGCTACTGGTCAGATTTTCAAAAATGGGCTGACAGCTATTGAGTACCTATCTATATGAGTGCCTAAATCACCGAACGGCGTACCTTCGGAGAGGCCTATGCCCAGCAGTGACCCGTAGTGTGCTGATGATGATGAATAATGGACTAAGAGCTTGTAAAGCACTGCACAAATTAATTTTTATGAAAACTACGTTATCCAAAGTACCCTACAGATGAAAAACGTTACAAAAGGACGAATAAAAGGAAGGAACTTAGTACCTAAACCCATATCATTAGACGTTACGTGCTTGAACAGTCACATAATAGTTGCATATAAATTTTGTACACTAATGTGCAAAAATTGCTTTACTTTTTTTACCCACTGAGAAGAGACATCGTATTTTCGTAAAAGTTTTGCTAATGCGGTGTCTTGGTAGACAATGTCTGGTGCATCACACGGGGAGTATCAATTTCTATAATAAATTGAACACAGCCGAGATGGTTGTAATCCAATGGGATTTCTATTGAAAATTAGAAGTTTACTGCAGGCACGACCATAAGGGGCGATCAAAAACATTGTGAAAGTTAAAGTCCTTTAATGAAAACAAAATATAACGTCATAATTTTTATATTGCGAAGTTAAATTTAGTGTAACAAATTTTTAGAGTAAAAACGGGCAACAGACAAAATTTTTTTGAGAGCACTTAAGTACATTTTTTAAATTTTATGGAAGATCAATCATTTATTAATAAAAATATAGTAACATAAAGGGTAATTTAAGAAAAATAAATAACATTTTTTAAATTTGCCACCTTTTTATACCGCCAAAGGTTGTTGGACAGATTGATTTTTGTTTTGATTAAGGTCTTAACACATATTTTCGTCCAATATTCCGCAGTGTTTGAAGACGAAAGTTTGTAATCAGTGTGTGTTGCCAGTGATGACATACGGTACTGAAACGTGGCCGCTTACAATGGGCCTCATAAGAAGGCTCAAAGTCACCCAAAGGGCAATGGAGAGGGCTATGCTAGGAGTCTCTCTGCGTGATCGGATTAAGAACCAAAGTAACCGAAATAGCTCTCCGAATCGCTAAACTGAAGTGGCAGTGGGCGGGGCACATTGCGCGTAGAACCGATGGCCGTTGGGGCGGGAAGGTTCTTGAGTGGCGGCCACGTACCGGAAGGCGTAGCGTGGATAGGCCCCCAACAAGGTGGACTGATGACCTGATGAAGGTCGCAGGAGTCCGCTGGATGCGGGTGGCGCAGGACCGGTCTTTGTGGCAATCTTTGGAGGAGGCCTATGTTCAGCAGTATGACGATGATGATGAAGGTCTTAACTATGTACATTTTTTTTGCAATTTACCCATAAGCAACGTTAAATTTGGTTTAATGTATTACTGCAAAATATACCTACATAATGTCTAAAATTACTGTGCCTTGCTTCAACCAAGCACTTGTTAGTGTCACTTTATTGCGTGAAGCCTCGAATCGACACGTTTCTTTAAATAAGTTTGCACTTGATGGAGGCAGCGATCGACTTTTACCTTAAGTTACTGACAACGGATGAATTACGTGTGTATTTGTGCGTGTTTTGGTATACCCAACATTCCAAACGAATTGATGGATATAATATTTGTGATAGTCACCTCAATGTTTCTGTATTAGGTATACCATTTTTTAGTTGAAAGTAATAAAATGGTAAATAAACATGCATTATTTCGTAATCACGCACTTTCAGAACACAATCTTGGTTTTATCACCAACTAAAAAAAGTTCACATATTTTTTTTGTTAAAATTATTGATATTTATTAGTAGGTATTAATTAATGACGACCTGGTCAGGGTCGCGGGAACCCGCTGGAGGCAAGCAGCGCAGAACCGGTCATATTGGTGATCATTGGGGGAGGCCTATGTCCAGCAGTGGACGTCTTTTGGCTGAAATAATGATGATGAATGACGAATGTAAAAATATATCTGCGAACGTGTTTCACGATATGTGTCAAAGACGTCAAAATGCTATGGAAAGTCAGCAATATTTGTTTTTACTTTCAACTGGTAATAAAATACTTCAAAATGGTATTATAGGTATTACGAGAATCAATCCCATTCCTACAGACGTCAACCAGAGTTACTACAGATAGAAAGGACAAATATAGTATGGAAAAAAATCTTTAAATATACTCCTTAACGTTTTAAGCCCTTAAAAACCCCACGGTAATTTACTCCCTAAATTTAGGGGTAAAACTCTCAATTCTCCAGCTATACGGTCTCAATTTACGTCAACGAATTACATATAAAATAAATAAATAAATAAATACATATCTTGGGACATCTTACAAAAATCGACCTAGTCCCACGGTAAGCTCAATTAAGGCTTGTGATGTGGGTACCAGGCGACGATATATATAATAGATAGATACATATCGATACTTAAATAGATAGACAGCCATGACCACGGAACAAATATTTGTGATAAATAAATAAATACACAAATAATACCCTCGCCGGGATTCGAACCCGGCACCTCCAGCTTCGTAGGCAGTGTCATTACCAACTAGGCTACGGAGGTTGTCATCAGGTATAGAATCCTGAACTAGTATTACTAAATGGTCACACGATAAACGAAGTCCGCTCGATACTCGTAGAAACTCGAATGGAAATACCCAAAGGCGAACTGTGCCTTAAGCCCTGTGTGCGCATATTTTACAATTTCACTAAGCTCTGTTGCACTACGTTTGTTAGGATTTATGCAGCTTTTACTGCATTTGCTGCTGGAAAAATCTAGATACTGTTATCTGCATGAAACTACCCAAAAAGCGTTTTCCGCTAGAGCTACGCTATGTGCAGTGAAAGGCAAAATGTAACTGACTAACGATTAAAATAAACCTACTTAATCGTGACTAATGATTAAAAATGCCGTTTGATTAACATTAGGCGTAGGAGTTTTGATTAACTTAATCACGATTAAATTAATCGATTAATTTAATCGAATTATTAGCGAATACATTGTTCGATTAATAAGGCGTAGGTATGCACACGCATCCGGTACTGTAAGGCTGGATCTTTAAAATATCACAGTAAAAATGTAGTATTTGTCCGAGTATAATGAATTGTAATACGATTACGGTTAGTTTCAATTTAGTTTAATGTAATTTGTTCTTAAGAGATCAGTTAGACTTAGCACATGAATGGTGCGACAATATTTCATCGTGAAGTAGACTTCCCGTCTTTTAACAACTATATTACTTAATAAAAGCAGTGGGCGTAATTTCACATAAAACCGATGGCCATTGGGGTGGAAAGGTTCTTAAGTGGTGACTACGCACTGGAAGGCGCAGCGTGGGTAGGCCCCCCACAAAGTGGACATATGAGCTATGAAGGTTGCAGGAGTCCGCTGGATACGGGTGACGCAGGACCAGTTATTGTAGCAATTTTCGAGGGAGGCTTTTGTTCAGCAGTGGATTTCATTCGGCTGATATTGACGATGATGATGATGATATTCATGGTTAATAAAAGAGGAACAGACAGCCTATCCCGCGGCGACATACTGTCGCGCCAATCATGTGCAAAGCCGACTGAAAAGTAAAAATAAAACGAAAATGGATACATTTACGTACGACCTAAATTCGTATTAAATGTTTGACTGGTCTAAAACCCCCAGGGATAGAACGTTGATAAAGCGGCTGCGAATATTGATAATAGTTTAGCTCTTTGTGAGTCCCGCAGGAATTCATGCAAATTGCCGTGCGCACTTAATTCGGGTAGTTAAATGTTTTATGTGTTTACTTACTGCTCTTAAGGCGATAACTGCGTATTTTAGTGCTCAGAAGAGTATATAAATATATAAATTTGGAGTTTAAAGCTCTTGAAGAATGACTAACGAATGTTTCAATTTTGTAATATTATCGAAACTGGTTGTATAAAAAAATCTCTGTAGAATTATTTTTCAATGTCAGATCTTCTGTATCAACAAAAGTGATCGTAATGGCTAGAAATAACCGATTATGACTATGATTTACGAATTTGATAAAGTAACTAACAAATTTTAGGTATTTGTAAATCTGAACTTTGATTAAAAGCACAGATTTTCATATTTTTCATAATTTGTCCAAAAAGTTAACTCTTAATGACGGGTGTATCCCTCTCTTTCATGTATGGGAGCCGTAACGGTGTCTCTTTCGAATGGAGAGTTTTTCTTTTATGAAATTTTTGCTGGTAGCAGGACCTTGTTCATGCTCGGATAGCTACCACCGTCTTACCCGTTAACCTGCCGCTAAATAGCAGTGCTTGCACTACCGAGTTTCGGTTTGGGGGTAAGATAGCCGGTGTAACAGATAGATGTAATCCATTTAAGTCCTCAGGGTAGGGAGCGCATAGGCAATTTTCTGATCGCTATGTCCATGGGCCTCAGTTCCTGCTTTCCATCAGGGTCGCGTTTTATAAAGTTACAATTTACAATTTCGCTGTTTGCCTCTCTAACGCACGCACTTATTGGCTAGAAAGAGAGGCAAACAGCGAAATTGTAAATTGTAACTTTATAAAACGCGTCCCAGGTGGGCTGAGAGCTCAGTTACATAAAAAAGACTTTCGTCACATCATAAAAATAACAACAATCATGATCGTTTCCATTGTATTTCGAAAGTTAAAAATAAGTAGGTAGTGCCAAGGGGTGCGCCGAAGTATTTATAAAATTGCAACTTAGATTATTGGAACTCCGAAAATTTTTCTTATACAATTTAACTTCATAATGATCGGTATTTAGAATAATCTTTGTTCCTAATTATCATCACATAGAATTATTTATGTTCATAATATTGTTTTTCATACATATTTTTAGTACTAACTTTTATGTTTATATAATTTTTCACTATACTTATTTTATGCTATATATTCTAATGTATTTATTTTTATCTGTGCTGGTTTTATGTATGAATTATTTTTGTTTAATTAATTATAAATCGTACTATTACTCTAAACTAGCTACCTGCACAAATCAGGTTGTGGCAGAGTAGGTATTGTACTAAACGGGTTCCCTCTAAACTTTTTTTGTCCGAAACGCTTAGGACATAACAGACTTGGTATAATCTATTTTGGCATCAACTTAATGAGACCGAAACATCACTTGGCTTAAATAACAATATTTCGAATATTATTTTGTCCGAAACTATATTGGCATATCATTATTTACGCCGAGTGTTATAAGACAGAAATTGGATTTGCATTTTTTTCTGGGCATGTAGCCACATGTTCGAAACTTGCCTTTTTCGTCAGGCAGAATTTGCTGTGAGGGCGAAAATTTCTGCAGTGAGCGAGCGAAGCGAGCGAACAAAACCTTCCGGGGCAGATCCGACTCGGATAGGTTAGGTTAGAAGACTAAGGCGGGAGCTTTGCTCCCGCCTTAGTCTTCGAGGTTATTTTTTTTTTTAGCAACCTAGAAAGTACTCAGCTCAGTAACACAGTAAGTAACGGACAGAATATTACTACTACCTCGATTATATTGAGAGGTTGTAATTATTCCTTCTCTGTTATGCTAAAACAAACTATGCCGATACTTTTTATGCACATCCAGATTATGCCTCATCATAAATAGGAACATCGAAATTATGCTCGAATAATATTCGAACAACTCGAAATATGCTAAAGTTGAGTATGCCACAACAGTTTCTGCACAAAGCCCATTATGACTACATAATTTATGTTATTCATAAAAGAATTATACCACAACAGAGTGAACCTAATGGGAAAATGTTTATAAGTAAACAATTTATTTCAAATAACTTTATGAGTATAGATTAATCTACTTGACGACTTTAGGAGGATAAAATTTCGAAATGAAAATCGTTATGAACATTGTAGGTAGAAGTATAATTTTTAGTAAGAAAAAAAGTATGAGATAAAATTTTCGGAGTAATAATGATTATGAGTAAAAAACGGTATTAGTAAAAATATTCGAAGAAAAAATTGTATAAGTGCCAATATGGACCCAGTGCCAAGTGATAATAATTCCCCTTTGAAGATCTGTTACGCGACTGATGAGGCAAAGAAATGTTTTCATTCCCCAATTCAGGCCAATTCAACCAAGGGTTGGAATGAAACAAACAATGGAACGCCACAAAAAAGGCTATTCCCGGCTTAAATCTTTCCCCTTTGCATTTCACTGCAGAATTGGTTGTTGGGGTTGCCTGATTCCAAATTCAAAACTCCAGACAACGCTCGTTAAAAGCCGGACATGGGACCAAACGTGATGAAAAGCTGCACAGTGATTTTTCAAAAAAGGGACAAAATTTGATTTCTATCAGGATGTTGGGCATTAGCATTTTCCATCGTTATTTTTTTGTCTACTCATTTTATTAAATTTCAATAAAATACCGTGTGTCATGGATTACGAGGTTTATTTTAAGTTGCACTTCATTATGACCCCATAGATTTTTTAAAATTTTCAGAGCAGCAATGTAAGTACGAACATTTGTTAATATGGATATGGCAGTTATGTCACCTGCTTTTGAAATTAGCTGTCAACGAGCGTTTAACTTCAGAGTTATGCTCTACACTGCGCGCCGAATTTTTTGTACGGATAATTTTGTTGCTCTAAATTTAAGTAAAAGTTAACTATGTAATTGTTATGTCCTAAAATAACCCCAGTTAAGAGCTTCGCCCGTATTAGACTATGTGTAAGATAGTGCTGAAGACTTAGGGCGTCCCCAATGCAAAGCCTACAAAATTAAATGAGCAAATTAGTCATGTTTTAAGAGCCGTAACGCGTCATACTTTATCGGCTCGGCTGTGTCATGATGAACATGAATAAAATGTTTCCGTTCAACTGACAACATCAAAGATGCCACAAATATATTTATATATTTATGGAACAACTGCAATTGTTTTAGTTATTATGTATATAAATTGAAATACTAGATGTCATATAGGTACCAAAGTAAAAAATGTTTACCAACGCCGGGGGTGGGGTGGGCGTTGATAAACTGCGGTATTTTTTTTATGGTTACACAGTTACATCGCAATAAATTCCCGCAAACATATTTTTAAAGGGCAAGTTTGCCGGACAGTGCTCTACAAGTGTAAGTATTATAAACCAGGCAACCCGACGCGCAGCAAATAATTGATTGGATTATATCTTTCAGCGGGGCTTCTACGTGATCTCTGTACATGATTGGTGGACACGCATTTATTTACTAACCTTGACAATAGCGCTATCTACGTCATACAAATTCATGACAGACGAAAAATCACTTGACAACAAATGTATTGTATTTATGTAAATCGTCACATAACTTTTCGCTTATCGCATGCGCTTACTGAATGGCACCTTGGCTAGGTTTTCTGTTCCTCTCAATAATGGTACGACAATCTAAAGGTGCGGTTAAACTAAAAGAGCATTCGCTGTTCTAACCTCCCACTCTACGAAATTCGATCAGTACACAAAACGTGATTGGTTGATTTCTTAGAACGGGCGCTAGAACAGCGAATGCTCTTTTTGTTTAAAGGCACCTTAAGGCGAATGCACATACGGGGTCACATTTGGGCTGTGAAACTTGAGGAGCAATAGCGAACAAGGCACTAAGGGCGGTCACGTTGAATAACTTTCGCTATGGAGACTAACATTGCCGAACAGTGCAGCAGTGCTCTAAAAGCATGACAAGTCCGGCTATCGTAAACCAGGCAACCCTACGCGCGGCAAATAATTGATTGGATTATACCTTTCAGCGGGGCTTCTACGTGATCTCTGTACATGATTGGTGAACGCTGGACGCGCATTTATTTACTAACCGTGACAATAGCGCTATCTGCGTCATACAAATTCATCGGCTCGAATACGTCATGAATAAAATATTTCCGTTTAAAGTTTTGAATGCCAATTGTGCTTTTAGTGCTGTTAAAAGGTTTGATGATGGCTCTGGACTGTGATTTCGAGCGGAGTTAACTGCTTGTAAAATTGATAATGTTAATGCTGAAATGGTTGGCTGTGCTAGATTAAAGTTGTAAATTGTTTTAAGTTTATAGAAAGGAGCTTTTGAAGAGTATTCGTACAAGATGGAATTAACTTATTAAAGCAAATTAATTAAGAGTTACAACGACTAGAGCTATACAATGCACCTACGCAAATTAACTGTAAATACATGCATACATTTATAACAACCAACCGTAAGGTAAACGTAACAGTGTTCGTCTCTAACCTAACCTTCAATCGAATGTAAGAGGTGACATATGGGTATCATCTATTGGTAACTGGAGTGTCGAGCATTGGCACGTTTCTTTTAATGATTTCACGATTTCCCTGACAATTCAACAAGTCATCACTTAAGTTCACTGCTGATCATAAGCCTTCTCTTTACATGGGTGAATATTATAACTATTAGCGTTTCAACCGCCTAATTTTGGTGGCATAATTTTTGCCGAAGTTTCTATTCGTTACAATGTGCTACTTTGTCATTTGAAGGAGGCACGGTACCTCATACAAATGACGAAGTATAACACTGAGACGTTTAGAAACTTCGGCAAAAATGATGCGACCAAAATTAGGCGGTTGAAATGCTCAGATATTCACCCGCTTCCATAATGCATACATACGAGTATGCATTATGGAAGCTTTAGAAGGTAATGCCCATAATCACCACGCTGGGCAAGCGGATAGGCAATCGCAGTGGTGTGTCCAATATGACGACACTTGCTGCACATCATCAATTTTCAATCCTTCGTCATCATCATCATCAGCCTATGATAGTCCACAGCTGGACGAAGGCCTCTCTTATTAAACTATGCGTATAATATATATAGACGCATTAGGAGGTAAATGCCCATAATCGCCACGCTGGGCAAGCGGATTGGCGATCGCAGTACTGTGTCTACAATGATGACGCTGCTGCCCATCATCAATCGTTATCAAAAATGGTCAGTGACACTTCAATCCCTTAGTCGACTTTTACGACACCCGCAGGAGGAGTTGGGGCGGTGACAAATGTATTCTTACTGCCGTCACCACGCGGCCCTCCTTCGTCAGTGACACTTTAATCCCTTAGTCCACTATTACGACACCCACGGGAAGAGTTGGAGTGGTGAAAATTGCACCTGGTTTGCTTGTCTTTTATATAATAAGAATACTATTTTATATAATAAGAATAGTTGCTTTGTGATTGTCACTAAATTGTTAATTTTCTATTTTATTATTATTGTTAAAATCATGACGATTAGAGACCTTTTACATCTCTAAATCTAAATTTTTCTTTATTCTGACAACTAGAGGACCTTTACATCTCTAGTAGTATAGATATAGATGCTTAATAATATTGTGAACTTGTACAATAATAATTATTTTTGTTTAATATTATGATTCTTTATTTATTTCTCTTTTTTATAAAAATGTCTATTATAATCATTTTTTTATTATAATAAGATGTATTATTATACTGTTTTGAAAAAAGTAAGTCCACCTGAGTTTCTTACTGGTTCTTCTCAGGAACGGTGTAGTGTTTGAACCAGTAGTAGATTTTTTTTCTCTCTTGATAATGTCAGACGATTCGAAAATGCTTATCAATAAGCTTACTTGAATAAAGAATAGTTTGACTTAGCCAAGTTGCCAATGGCTAACGCTTAGCACGTAGTTTTCCCTCTCTGTCACTCTTTCATATTAGTGCGATAAAGACAGTTAGCTGCCTTTCGTTTACGATTGGCGATTAGGCGTTAGCGATTGGCAACTTGTCTAAGCACCCTGTTCTTACTGCCTTTTTATTTTTTCGGGGTGTACGCCCGTGGTCATAGGCGCTGGTGAAATATTGTAAATCGTTTTAGAAAATACTAAACTCTCACTTGCAAAAGTGTCTTTCTCAGCAATACTAACTCGATATCTGTTACCCGATACAGTATCGAGATTATCCTAACATTTAAATAAGTATTCGCAGCGTATTCAAAGTTTACTCAACCCGAAAGTCAATTTTGGCTCGCCGTCTCGTTCACGGCAAGTGAAAAGGGTACGTACAAAGTGACGCAAACTTCAAGAATCGTGGTTCCGTTATCAAATTATAGTAGTCAGTTTGAGGAATTGGATTTTTAAGGAGATCTTGCTATTTCTGACCATCATCATCTATAGACATAGGTGTCCAACAGCGTATGATGTGACATTGTTATTAATAAATTTTCATTTTCAGGCCATTCGTGTGCCGCCAGCACCCAATAGACTCCAAACTGCGTAGCTTAAATTGGTAAATGTCCTGAGATATTATTATTAATTAATTAATTATTATGCCACGATCAACGTACCTGCTCTTCTTGAGTCTACTGGTATATTAGTGATGATGGTAAGAGACCTGATGGTGTGTCTTTGGTTCCTTGGAGCTTGGGACAGATATTGGTGTGGGATGCTACTTGCGTGTACACCCTGGCACCGTCCCATCTTCAACGAACTACGTTTAAGGCGGCCACTGCGACTGAAAATGCCGAATTTTTAAAACGTAATAAATATAAGGGCCTCGGCAAAGAGTACGATTTTGTACCGTTTGGCGAAGAAACTTTAGGTTCATGGGGGCCTAGCGCACGCAAATTGTTTGCTAAGATCGCGGAACGTTTGGTTGACGTAACTAAAGACCGAAGAGCTGAGCATCAGTATTGCGACAGCGAGGAAATGCCGCCAGCATCCTCGGTACAATGTCACAAGAGCCAATCTTGGATATAGTATAGGCTAGGTTATGTAAATTAGTCTCTATTTATGTACTAGTAATCTATGTACATAAATTGTAGGTTTGAAAATAAATATGATAAAAACGACCTGGAACTGACGACTGTGAAAATTGTTTATTTATATCACCGCTTAGTACCCACAACACAAGTTATAATTTCAGCTTCCCATGGGGTAAATTGATTCGTGCGAAATTGTCGTGATTATTTATTTATTTTATGCATTGGTCTTGTGGTGACGGCAGTAAGAATACATTTGTCATCGCCCCAACTCTTCCCGCGGGTGTCGTAAGAGTCGACTAAGGGATGGAAGTGTCATTGACCATTCTTTAATAGAAGATTGATGATGGGCAGCAGCGTCATCAAAGTCATAATAGTGCACACATTACTGCGATCACCGACACGTTAGCCAAGCGTGGCGATTATGGACATTTACATCCTAATGCGTACGCATAGTTAATAGGAGAGGCCTACGTCCAGCAGTGGACTAACATAGGCTGATGATGATATTTATTTTATTGTATTCACGAATGGTAACTGAACGGAACCTCGAAAGGAAGGTTTTCTATTATTGCCCAGATTGTCAGTAAATACAGGCGCTGGCGTGGAAAAAGCTTCCACCGAATCTTCACCCCTGAACCCTTAACGAAAACTAGGAAATGTAGATCTTATTACACTGGTTTTTATAAAGGCTTTCGAAAGGCTGGCGGCAATGAAGTACATACCAACTATTGGGATTCTCAAGTTCAACCGATCTGTCTTTGTGATTGAACCTTAGAGCTTTAGTGTTAAAGTTGTTATTTGAGATGTTTGTACATGATTGGGATAACTTGTGGATTCTCTTTGATGAATTTACTTTGATTGGCTGCCTTGTGCTTTGAGGAGTCGCTGAGTGGTATGATATTGACATGTTTCAAGTGAAATAAATCTAGGCTATATAACTACGTTACATCATTTGTTGTTTGGTTCATTATTTGGAGCCAAGAAACAAGTTCATTCATTTGTATGGCGGCCGAGCGTGTCAGATTTTGTACTGAAGTTGTTTCTTGCCTATGATTTTAAATATGTCTCAGGCCCTTGAGTATTCATATTTTTTTGTGTTGTTGCAATTAATATTACTTAAGGAGGCATTATTCATGTTTTTGTTCACTTCAACTTACAAAATTTGACGCCCGAAAGCTGCAAGCTGCGATTAAAGACGGACAACTCAGTGGATTTTACTGAGTTTTTTTGACACGCTAAGTAGATACGTTTTCTTGATCTATGGTATAGGTATATGACATCTGTGTTTGGAGCAGAACTGAGTGCGCAAAGTAGCCAATCGCTAACGCCTCAGTATCATATCGTAGTTTTCTCAGAGTGTCACTCTTTGTCAAACGAGTTTAAAACAAGGAAAAGTTTGTTACCTCAGAACTTTCGAATGGGTGAACCGATTTTAATGATTTTTTTTATAAGCTGTTTTAATTTCGTCCAGTTCTGATAATAGCATCCATGAGAAAATCATATAAGTCTTTAATTTGCATTAAGCATGTGCAGGACAAATGGACGAATAATACGAGTATGGTTGACCGATAAGTCCGCTGGATGCGGGCGGCGCAGGACCGGTCATTGTAGTAATCTTTGGTGGAGGCTTATGTTCAACAGTCTTCGGCTGATATGATGTATAAATAATTCAAATAAATATAACTAGTAGCAAATATATGTGTTGGGACAAGTGTGGATGGATCTTTAGTCCGTCATTTCGTAAGTGTCTACAGAAAGCACAATATTTCAGCAGCGATAAATCGTTTATTAGCAATATTTTACCGGCTTGCGGACGCCGCCGCCGATTTAAATTTTTGAATAATGTTGTAACTTTTTCAATATTGAGAGTAGCTTTGTTAATGGACAGCTATACGTTTATGTATAAAACTTTGTGTTGCAGGTATTTAAGACATCAAAGAGATCATTACAGCGATAAATATCTGGGAACTTAGCCAAGATGTAATTTGGTAAGAGCTTGCGATAATAACCAAATAGTTTTATTTGGTAATTATTTATTTATTTTAGTTTATTTTTATTTTATTCGGTATTAAAACACACTTCACGTGTATATCACGAAAAAGTCTACTTTTGTCGGCAACGTGACGGCGATGACAGCTACTTCAGAAATATACCTATGCAAAGTACCAAAATTCTCTATAAATACGAGTACAAACACCCAGTTATAAAATTAAGATACACAAAAAATTCTATTCGTAACTTTCTTAGATGTACGCGGAGAACGGCGTCTCGTACCCGACATTCTCTTGGAATGCACCCTTCAACAGATTTCTCCAAGATTTCATCATGAGACACCGAGTTGGTGCCAAAGGGGTTAATACCCGTTTCATTTTTTTTTCTGTTGAAAATGGGTTTACGATTTTAGGAGATATCGAGGACCATATACATACAAAAAACTTTTTAAAAAGTCTATCGAATTGTGCACCTCTTGTTTTGAAGTTTGAAGTGGGTTAAAAAGTCATAAATGTATTAAAATGATAGACCAAAAATCAATTGACCACAAAATTGTAAGTAGGTATTATATTTACCTATGCGCTTACTCAATGGCATCATGCCTATTAGGCTCTCTGTTTCTCTCGAAAATGGTACGGCAATCAAAGTGAAGACCAGACAGAAGTGCTACCGAACCATGGATATAGAATATGGATGGATTTGACAACGTAATAATAATAGCAAGAACGAAAGGGATGGTCTTATGAAACTTTTTACTAGTGGAAGTGAAAAGGAACGATAATCGTCCGTCCTTATCACTGTGCCACTATTTTTTGTGTGTGTGGCACTTAGTGCTAAGTCTAAGTGCCAGACAAATGCGTTGAATACGTCACTATACGTAGTATCTCCTTAGTAGTCTGTGACTATGTCTATCCCTCTTAGTGGCACACTATGTGCGGCCCCTCGTACCGAACTAAATTTAGCTAGGGACTTCCACTCGATATTATTTTATCGATAAGTTATTCTTTCCTTTGACAGAAGTCACAGAAGTAACCGTCTAAGTCATATTTGACATAAATTGATCTAAATTAGGCTTCATTATAAAGCAGACGAGGATTGAGCTTACTTTGGATGGGAATAAATTGAATATGGAAACATAGTTAGTTAAAGTTGATTTTTATTTAAATTTCATAATTCTTAAAACATACATTGGTAAAGTTCATTTCAAATACGAAGGCCTGATTCCACTTGACAAAGTAGGTATTAGGCGTCAACAATAGGATCAGTGATAACAAAAGATTACCTGGCCAGACCATTTTGTGGCATGATATTTTTTGCATACATCGGTGTATGACACGGGCCAATTTGTAGTGGACCAATTAAATGACAAAATTTCCTAGTGGCATTAGGCCTTCATATTTGAAATGGACTATAACAATAGGTTGCTGGGTATAATAATCGGCGTATTATAGTAAATTTAAATTATTCGCTGAACATATCAGCTAGGATTTAGATCAAACGAGCTTTCGCTCCCACTCTACGAAATTCGTTCGTTACACAAAACGTGATTCGTCGTAATTCGTTGATTTCGAAGAGTGGGGGATAAAATGAGCGAATGCTCGTTTGGTCTAAATGCATCTTCATATAGGTTAGATATATAGGTTAGGTTAAGTAGATTAGTTAGATTTAATCTATGTAGATAATTATTGTAGTTTCTTCATATTAAATGTCATTTCGAAATCAATATTCACTTATCGATTAATTTTATATCGGAAGTCCCTATTTAATTGACTTTATTGCTACCGTGACTTCGATGTTTGGTGAAAACACATGCAGCGTGACATTGGAGTTGGGGACCAAGAGTGAACAGGATACTAGTGACGATCATATCTTCGTTTGCCAAGCCGTGGTCCCTCGAGCACTTATCGCCCAAATCGACCATCTGCTGCGTGTATTAACACAAGCCTTGCAAATTTCATTCAACCAGCTAGCTAGCTGGCAAAACGCCACGTCTGAAGACAGATTTATGCATTTCTGTTCATTTTTAGCTTGCGTGCCAAAAGCTACATTTTTATGAAACTTCAAAAAATATATACTCCGTTTGAACATAAAAAACCCTAGATTCATTTGCCTAGTTAAATGTATTTGGGTCAAAATTATTTTCGTTGTCTTGTTTCATCATACCACTCTGTCACGTTTTTAGTTCCTATTTCGACTCAGTTATAAAAAAAATCAGTGCACTTGTTTCTTTTTTCACGCTAGATTTTAATCCATACATTAGAAATGATCCATACATTAGATTTCGAAAACAAAACATCATCTCAAACAAAAATCACACTGCGTCACGTTTTTTAGGGACACAGAATAAGACAATGAAAAGAATTTTGACCCATTTGCTACACTGAGCGTCTATTTTTGTTTATTTCTGCACGAAAACGTACAGAATGGCCGGTCTTAACGAAGGGCTTTTAATTACAGTCAATTCATGTCCCAGAGAACGCACGAACGAGAAAGCATTAATCTTATTACGGACAATTGGGCGAGCGAGGGAGCAAGCATCACCGGCCGCTGTTCAGGAGAATATTAACATTTAAATATTTCCTCTCTGTAAGATTATTTTTTGTCTGAATTATACAAAAGTTACCTGTCACCAAAGGACCATGGGCAGAAATGTCCCCACCCACCAACAGAAATGAAAGATGTCTCATTTAATAGATCTTGGCAAACTGATGATTTTTTAGCTGCCGCTACTTTAATAGCGCGGATTTACTATCTATCCATCCCGCTCGTACTTGCATATTAGTGCGAGCGGGCCGGATAGAAAATAAGTCTGCGTCAATAACGAAATAAGTACTGAACTACTACCTACTGAACTGGCTGATGTCCTACCGCAATCCAGAATTAACGTGCTGTCTTGCGGTCACACTTACGTACAACTTCACAAGAGCAAGAGAGACGGACCTTTCAATCGTAGTTCACGGGTGCTCACTCATAGTAGGATAGTTACTAGATCACAGATAGGTAACATGTGGTAACATTGACTGACAAGACAAAGCATACCCTGAACTATGGAAGGTAGGATTAAAATTTGAAACATAATACCTTCGTTGTGATTGGACGGGTACGCTAGGCACAGATAACCTTTCTATAACTACTAGATGGGTCACTATACAGTATAAAACAAAAAGTCCTTATGAATTTTTATTTCTTTAAACCTACGCAACGGTTGCTATGGTTTGGAAACATTAGGCTTTACTCGATACTGTACATTTCGTATTGAGCGATACGTACATTTTACTGAAAAGGAACATTAAAAAAGTACCTAAGCAATTATGAATGTGAAACAAAAATAATCACCAAATTAAGTTTAAAACCAATTTCTCGAGGACTCTATCTTCAGATCCCAACTTGGTGTCAACGGGATCATCTCGAGATCACGCCAGTAAAGCGGTAAAAAAATAATTTGATCGTAAATTCAAATTTTCTATGAGCAATCAACAATACGAATCTATTTCTTTTAAATTTGCCCCTTTTTATTACTGCCGAAGTTTGTTGAACAGACTTTGTGGTAACATAGTTTGTATGAGAGACTTTTTTGTTCTTTTTGACTAAGGCCTTAATTATGCACAATTTTTTAGCAATCGACTCAATTGTAGTACCTTCTAACCTTACACCTATTCTAATAAAAATAATCCAATAGCGAACAGAATAAACTATTAAAGTTAGACAATTTTTGTAAAGATTTATACATGCAATTTTTTTTATTCCTATTGGATGTCCATATTGTCCATTTCTGAACGTAGGCCTCCTCCATCGTATACCATATTTTTCTGTCGGCCGCGGCTCAAGTCCACGTAGCGCCAGCTGTTGCCTGAATGTCTTCTCGCCAGCGGCGCCGCGGGGTTCCGGGCGAGTGGGTACCAATAGAGCATCTTCTCCCTCCACCACCTGTATGCCCAGCCCATCGCCATTTCAACAGGTAAGCCATTTCTGCTGCGTCTATGCATTTAGTTTTGTTTTGTTTTTTGTTTTACACCTATTCTACGCTGCGCTATCTAGTGCAAGGTAATCTAGACGGACGCTCATTGAACGACATTGTAAGGGGTATTACAGACGGTCATAATCGGCTTCAACTGAATGAAACTGCTAGTTGAAGCTATTACAAGGACTATGGGCAATTTAGAAGCGAATAGCGGATTTCATAATCAATTCAATTCAATGTCGCTCAATTCCATAGCGTTAACCTAAGTCCTCAGGGTAGGCAGCTCATGGGTGATTTTCTGATCGTTATGTCCATGGGCCTCAGTTCCTGCTTTCCATCAGGTGGGCTGAGAGCTCAGTTGTCTACCTTCATCACATATAAAATAAACCTACTGTAAAACGACAGCTTTCATAGCCTAGTCCCTTCCTACGAAAATTGTTATTATGATGTTTACTCGTCGACTGTAATGTTTGAATACAGATTACGTGCACAAAATTATAATCCTTTACATTTATATCGAGTTTGCTGCTCAACTATAATGAATTTATTATACAACGCTGTAGGAAACTATAATGAATTCTCTGGTTTTCCAAGCATCCATACCCTACAATAGCTGCTTACTATCAGACAGGATGTATACTTGATTATCACCGTGTAAAAAAATTGCGCTTCCAAAAAATCAATCGATGTGCTGCGATTGCGAATACGTAGCGTAGCGCAGTACCGACAGGACATTGCTACGACACAGTATAGTTAGCTGACAAACTGCAGTGCTACGCTGCAGCTCGTAGAACTAACAGTAAGCTGTTGCTAGTTACGTACGACTACTAACAGGAACATTTCAAATTTTTAACATAACTATTTGGAAATCAAGCCTTGTAGACATTGACAATTGACATGATGTTGACAATTTTTTTATTATCCTATGATGCCTTCAAGAACAACTGTGCAATTGAACCGCGTTGGGCAAGACTTATCGATTTTAATACCACGCATAATTATGTCCGCGCAACTTTAAAAAAAAATATAAATATAATGTAGCCAATCAAAACTTAAGTTGATATATTTAGGTTAACATGTTCGGCCCCGGTGACCCAGCTTCTGTGATCGATAAAATCTTACTCCTATGTCAATAATCATGTGTAATCATGATTGCAAATAAATAAAATGAAATGAAAGATTGAAAAAATAACAAACACACGGGATCAAAATAAAATAATCATTTACCCATGCCACTAGGATAAATCAAGTTCTTAATCTTAATATGTCAGTGGCATAAAAATACGAACATTTTTGACACAACTACACAATGGTTACAGAAGATGACTTCAGTAAAAAAAAACGAATTCCTCACACGCTTTAGGTTTTTTGCTTGGACCAACGTCGGGATTAACAGAGATATGGTGATTTCTAATAATGTGAAGTTACTTTTTTCTCGGACCTGAATGGACTTTTAAGCGGAGAAAATGAGCTTGGGATAAAATGGAATCCTAATAATTAAATGGCAATGCACACAGGTTGTTATGACACTTTATACCTGCCTATACAGATGACAAAAAAGTTAAACTTTTTGCGCTGGGTGGTGACGGCAGCAAGACTTTATTTGTCACCACCGCAATTCTTCCCGGGTATCCACGGTTGCAGTTGTTTGGTCATAATTAAGAAGTTTAATTAAGAATTCTCAGCCTTCGTAGTCTAATATGGTTGTGGCCCTGCCTACGAAGCTGGAGGTCCCAAGTTCGAATCTCGGTGTGGGTATTAATTGTGTATTTATTTATCACAAATATTTGTTCTATGGTCGTGGCTGTCCACATACACGGTGCTCGTGAGCATTCCGAAAGATTTTAATGCTGAATTCCTGAGCATATTTAGAGTATTAAATTTAATGTTTAATAAAATTTCCTGGATTCGGCTTGGTTCAGAGATAATTAGCCTTTTTTCGAAATAAGTTTTTCGACTTAATTCGTCGTAAAAATTCTTTTTGATTACAATGCTACCACAATGTGTTCTAATATTAGAACATACGTTTGCCTGACAATCAACAAATAAGAATAGACTTGAAGAAAAAACCTGTCCCTAAAAAAACATTAAAAAAAAAAATTAAACAAAATTTTAATTGTTCTTATGGTAAAAAGTATTGGAAATGTTAAAAAGTATTCAAAAATTCTAAAAAAAAGAAAAATACTTTTTTTTGTGGAATTTGACATCAGGTCTCATAATATTTTTTGTTTATTTTGATGTCTAGAATGCATAGTTAAAATTATACATATAGCCTGGTACCCACATGACAAGCTTCAATTGAGCTAGAGCTAGGTCGATTCCTGTAAGATGTATCAAATTCGTTATGATTACTTAAAACTAGTTTAATGACAATTCCACAAAAAATCGTATGGCTGGTTAAATTTATCAGTATTCGATTTACACACTGTATTGCAACACTACCGCTACGTTTGCCTTCAAGAGGCACTGGTCGCACCGCGACTACCGCGAGCTACTAAACTATGAACTATCGGCTATAAACACGAACAAAAGATACGTACTCCCGTGTAAATAAAAGAGACACGGTGAAACTCGCCCGGCGGGGATAGCTGTTAGCTGGGCGAGTATCGCCGTCTCTTTTATTTACACGGGAGTGCGTATCTTTTGTTCGTGTTTATAGCCGATAGTTCATAGCTTAGTAGCTCGCGGTGAGACCAGTGCTAGATGGATTCAAATCAGGCTGGAACGGAACGCGATAAATCTGTTGTGTGCACCGCAAACATCAACAATCGTTTAACTGCCTCTATATCGCACTTGCATTCGAGAGATAGAGACAGAGCCAGCTTTGATTTTCGATAAACAGATGCGATTTCGATACCTATAGCTGTCCGTAATACAAGGGGGTTTATAGTCGTAAATGGGCATTTTCGCGAGAAGAGATCCAAAAAAATTTTTTTTTAAGGTAGGTAAATTTAATGTTTTTCCTACTCAGAATAACGAGTTCTTTCAATCTAGGAGAAAAAAAGTACAAGAAAAAAATGGTCCCACATTTTTCATACATTTTACATGCTCTCCACTTTGTAACCGCTATACAAAATGTTTGAAAAACGGTTACGTAATAGAAACAAAAAGTTGGGACACTTTTTTTCTTCTAGTAGGATCGAAAGAGCTCGTGATTCTGAGCAGGAAAAACATAAAGTTTACCTGTTTCAGAAAAATAAGTTTTTGGATCTCTTCTCGCGAAAATGCCCAAATATATCGTTAAATAGGTCTTTGAAAAAGAATAGGGTTTTTAATAAGAATTTTAAAAGAAAAAAATCGATGTCATTATTGAATAGAATACCTACTTTAAAATAAATCTATGTCGAACATAATCGGCTCAGCCGTTTTTGAACAATTTGGTATAGAACCCTACACCTAGCATGGCCCGACATGCTCTTGGCCGGTTTTATTTAACCTTTCATTTAGGTTTATAAAAATTAAGAATTCGATAAATTCTAATTGGAATTTAAAATCCATTGATCCTTAGCAACCACAGATAAAGGATACAAGGATATAACCTCCTGCCTACATGTGTCCTACCCAAAGTACATAAGTAAGCCTCAATCGATTTTTTAAATAAATAATATATAAATAAATAAATATATCTTGGGACATCTCACACAAATCGACCTAGTCCCGTGGTAAGCTCAATTAAGGCTTGTGCTGTGGCGACGATATATATAATAGATAGATACATATAGATACTTAAATACATAGACAGCCATGACCAAGGAACAAATATTAAATAAATAAATACACAAATAATGCCCTCGCCGGGATTCGAACCCAGAACCTCCAACTTCGTAGGCAGGGTCAATACCAACTAGGCTAACTCAATTGGCAATTTTTGACGTAAAGTAGGCACGAGGTTGGCAATTTTGTATGGCGTGCGACTTCCATGTTTCATTTGTTCGAAGTTTCGATATTTATAGCTTAGTTGGCGAAAACACGTGCTATGTTTGCCGAACTGACGATAAATTCGAAACGACACGAACGTATTTTCAATCACATTGAAATGCTGCGTTGTTGACTTTTATTGGTTTAATTGGTGCGACGCGATAAATTATAGGAACAATCCGGTGTTTATGATTATTATTTTACCCTATTTATTTTGCTTTTATTTAAAATAACCTTGATAAAAATATCTCGATTAAATATTACATTTAGTTACACGAACAAAAGAATATAATTTTTTCTTCGGTTACCGCGAGGATTACACATGAAATAAAACTATGAAAACGGATAAACTCGCGTATATTAACTAATAACTTCATTCCGACGTTTCGAACACTTTACAGGGTTCGTGGCGAGTCATCCGCAGACCACGAACCCCAAGTGTTCGAAACGTCGGAATGAAGTTAAAGTTAGTCAATATACGCGAGTTTATCCGTTTTAATAGTTTTATTTCAAAATAATATAATTATATTAATTTCACGATTATCACTCATATATTTTAAAGACAAACGGGTCTTAATCGCGTAAACTTACGTAACAGACTCTGTAGGCAGACTCATGTAACGTCATGTCCGACAATATTAAACGTAAGTTCACGCGATTAAGACCGGTTTGTCGTTAAAGTATGAACTATATGAATATTGAAAATCATGGTACATTCCTATACACCGTGTTTTTATTGATTTCCGTTAAATAGGACAGGTTATTTGGGACATTAATAGAAGTTGCCTAGTATATAGGCTTTTGTTTAATTCGTAAAAAAAATATTTTTTCGTTTTCATACATAATAATTGAAATAGCAAGTGTGAGATAACCTTAAGAATAAGATCTCAGGTGACTGACGGCACATTTTTTTTTTTTTTTATACCACGTCGGTGGCAAACAAGCATACGGCCCGCCTGATGGAAAGCAGTCACCGTAGCCTATGGGCGCTTGCAACCCCAGGGGTGTCACATGCGCGTTGCCGACCCAATAAATACATGTCAAAATAAGTTTCATTAGGATGTAATAAACGTTGCAATACATTTGTTCAGTCATTAAACTTATTTTTTTTAATAACTCAATAACAGTAAGAGTTAAGGTACTAGTTTCTTAGACAAATTGTTTATTTTTGATCTAAATAAGCTTCCCTTTAATTTAACGGAAATCAATAAAAACACGGTGTATACTCGACCTAGTCCCACGGATAGCTGAAATGTGTTTTAGCTCTAGTCAAACTGTCCAGGGAATAAATGGAAAATACGTTTTACGAAATAGCTACTCCTATTCCATTAGTCTAGTTAAGCCGACGCTTCTAATAAAAGTACTAAAATCAATAACAGTCTGCATCCGCGCTCAATTTAAATACAATGTACGTTCCAATCTATAACTTAATATGGCATCCTTCCATTAAGGTGCTTCGATTTCGGTTTAAAGACATTTATTTCTCATAAGGACACAGTTCACTTACATGAGATTACAATAATAGTATTTTATGCAACTCTTGTTTAAGAGAGGTCAAAAAAGGTGAGTGGCGTGGGTAACAATTTGAGGCGAAGCCGAAAATTGTTATTAAAGACGCCACGAGCAGATTTTGAGTCAATTAAACAATGTCGCATACAATACTTTTTTCTACGACCACACATTTATTTTTTAATAATATTGTAAATTTTAGAAATATTCTTAGTCAAACACAATTTTATTTATCATCAAGGTCGGGCGGGAGCCGTCAAAATTAAAAAAAAAGCTCCTCTATGGTTTAATGTTTATCAGATTTTTTTTTAATTAGGTTGGCAGCCATGTTTTTCATTAAGTCTTGTATACACGAGGTGTCTTAAAATGCAAAAAACGCACTGCGTGTAAACCCGAATGCGTTTATAGGGAATAGACAATATAGACTTATCTTGACATCTGTAAGTTAGGGGCTTAATGGTGTGTTCACGACCATGTAAATGACAAATAAAAGTACGGGAGTAGAAAAAATAACATTATGTAACATGGTATTCCAAATACATCTTGCGTCTTAATTATCTTAACATTAAACAATTATCATGTATGTACCTATTCTTTTAAGTTAGTGTTAATTTTCATTAAAAAAAACTACGGATTATAAATATTCATTTGTTGAAGATGTATTTACATCACATCATAGACACATTAGGACGCAATCGCCGCGCTTAGTAAGCGGATTGGCGAATACAGTGACATGTCCACTATAATGACGCTGTTGTCCATCATCAATCAAATCAAAGGATGGTTAGTGACACTTCAATCCCTTAGTCGACTCTTAAGACACCCGCGGGAAGAGTTAGGGTGGTGACAAATGTATTCTTGTTGCTGTCACCACTCGGCAATTAACAATGTATTTGCATAATAAGGACTTATAGCTAGTTTGTAAATTCATGTCACCCAGTTAGGGTACACAATTTTATTTGTTAATTCTAAATTCTTATATCTATCAAATTATTCATATTGGAATTCATTAGGAATAAGAAGTAAGTTATGGTTATAGGTAATTTCACTAGAGTTGAGGTGAAAAACACACACATCCAAATGAAGTACTAATTGCAAAAAATGTAGTGAATGAATGAATGAATGACTTGCGTCAAAATATTGAAGTAAATCCCTTGAACAAACTTTTTGGTCAATCTTACAGTTGCAATTGGGTTTGGTGTCAGTACGAAAAAAGAACACTAATTTTAAATTCCCCGTGTGTTTACATGACATGTTGATGTGTGCGTGACCTCAACTCTCGTGGAATTATCTATTAGTCAGTATTATATACCTATTACCACATAAAAATGTGCTTATAAAGTTAATTTATTGTATACAATAATTTCGCACACAAATTAAATAAGAATCGTTAGTTATTTTTTCCCGACAATGAAAAATCAAAACATCTTTCATTTTTATTTGGGATTTTAGTAATTAACTTATTTATTCATTTGCCGCGAATGATTCGGTAGCAAATAAATGAGCACATTTGTATGTGCCTAGTGCCTACAGTCAAGTGCAAAAATAAGTATCGAAAGAATCCGCTCATAAACATGTTACGTCGTTCTTATTACACAGAATTAGAGTGCACTGTCGGCCGTGTGGTGATGGCAGTATGAATACATTTGTCACCACCCCAACTCCTCCTGCCGGTGTCGTAAGAGTCGACTAAGGGATTGAAGTGTCACTGACCATTATTTGACAAAATATTGATGATGGGCAGCAGCGTCATCATAGTGGACACATTACTGCGATCGCCAATCCGCTTGCCCAGCGTGGCGATTATGGGCATATACCTCCTAATGCGTATATACGCATAGTTAATAGGAGAGGCCTACGTCCAGCAGTGGACTATCATAGGCTGATGATGTATGTAGAGTGCACTGGGACATATTTTTGAACATTTTTGTGTCCACCTTATTGTGTCTTTGACTGTACCTAGTAATATCGTGTAATGACTTAAAATACAACATTGTTTCTTTACTGGCAATCGTTCAACCTTAAATACAAAGTAACTTTCGAATCAATAGTCTACAACAGCATCCTTCAATTAAGTTGTCTTCGGTTGTAAACAGAGGGCTCTTTGCATTTAGAATTGGATCCTTTGACTAGTTCGCTAGGTCTATATACCTATATATTATAGTCTATTTTTGTTGTTTTGCGTTGAATTTAAGGGAAGCCTTAGTAGGTCAAAATGTAATTGATTTCTCTAAGAAACTATTAGGTAGTATTTTACTTCATCATCATCAGCCTATGATAGTCCACTGCTGGACGTAGGCCTCTCCTATCACCTATGCGTATAGACGCATAAGGAGGTAAATGCCCATAATCGCCACGCTGGGCAAGCGGATTGGCGATCGCAGTAATGTGTCCACTATGATGACATTGATGACGCTGCTGCCCATCATCAATCTTTTGTGAAATAACTAATGGTAAGTGACACTTCAATCCCTTAGTCGACTCTTACGACACCCGCAGGAGGAGTTGGGGTGGTGACAAATGTATTCTTATTGCCGTCACCACACGGCCATATCTTACTTACTGTTCTTAAATTATTAAAAAATCATCATAAAAACTGTAGTAGAAAATTATTCAATTTTTAATTTACATCTCTACATTATTCATTTTCTGTCGCCTTAGCACATCTTGTGTTTAATAGCAACTCGTAGGTGACCATCTTATTATACCCATATTGCTGTAAACACAAGATTATGCTATTTCTATTTAGTACCCAAAACTCGGTAACCGTTATAATGGCGGGACCAGATCCTGAATCCGATCGATTCATATTGCGTTATTTAGTACTATTTCAAAGTTATATTCAATCAGTCTGGTCCCGCCATTATAACGTTATAATGGCGGAACCATATCCTGAACTCGATCGATTCATATTGAATTATTTAGTACTGAATTTGTACTATTTGGTACCTGGTGTAAAATAATTTATACCTCTTCCATTATAAAATTATACTTGAAATAGTCTGGTCCCGCCATTATAACGTTATAATGTCAGAACCAGGTCCTGAATTTTGTCCATATTCTGTCGATTCATATTGCATTATTTAGTACTGAATTCGTACTATTTGGTACCTGTTGTAAAAAAAATTGTACCTCTTCCATTTCAAAATTATACTTCAAATAGTATCTTTGGTTCGTATTTATAGTCCATAGTTCAGGTAGTGGCTTTAGGCAAAAAAAGAGACACGGCGATATTCGCCCGGTGGTGATAGCTGATAGCTGGGCGAGTATAGCCGTGTCTCTTTTATTTACACGGGAGTATCTTTTGTTCGTGTTTATAGCCGATAGTTCATAGCTTAGGCACTGGTCTCACCGCGAGCTACTAAGTTATGAACTATCGGCTATAAACACGAACAAAAGATACGCACTCCCGTGTAAAAAAAGAGACAGCGATACTAGCCCGGCGGTGATAGCTGATAACTCAGTTTGAACGACAAGAGTCACAGACTTAATTACATTACTGTTTCTCGTAATTAGTACTGCTTTATAAATCTGGATAAAGCTCTCATGTCAAGCACAATGCACGTCGCCGACATGTATTGTGGTACCGAATTACGAAATTACGTTGTCTAATTACATTTGGTAGTATTAAATTGGCTTTTGTTTGTGAAGGTCGTAACTAAAATAGTGACATTAATATTACACGGTAAGACTATTGCGAAAAAATTGTACATAAGCCTTTATTGAAAAAAAATAACGTCATAATTTTTGTGTTACGAAGTTAAATTTTGTGTAGCAACTTTCGAGATGGAAAAAGGGAATAAATTCAAATTATCTGTGAGCGATCCACAAAACGCACTTATATTTTTTTTATTTGCTATTTTTTCTTCTCAAAGTCAAAGTCAAAGTCAAAATATTCTTTATTCAATTAGGCCCAGCAACGAGCGCTTTTGAATCGTTAAACTAAATAGCGAATGAGAGAGAGAAAAAAAAGCTACTTCCGGTTCTAACCCTACACCACTGCCTGAGAAGAATCCGGCAAGAAACTCAGCGGGACTGTTTTTTCAAATAATAGTTTTGTAACATCTTACAGCTAACATGCATTAATTAAAAACGAAACATAAATTTGATTTAAGTAATATAATACAGATATAGTACATTAACTAGATGAAGTCTCTAATAGGCAGAATAATTATTTAAATGTAGTGAATTTTGAGAAATGCATGATGTAAAGATATATGTAAAAGGTCATACAACTGTTTTTAGTTAAACGTTAAAATTAGCATTGTTTTACTGCTAGAGATGTAAAGGTCTCTAGTTGTCAGAGTAAAAAAAAAGGTACAGACACAAACCCCCTTATTCATAAACGTCTGCTAACTTAACAAGCCGCTAATAATTGTTTGCTCCTTTTTCTCTTATGGACACATTGTTAAGACCGAAAGGGACAAACAATTATTAGCGGCTTGTTAAGTTAGTAGACGTTTATGAATAAGGGGGAAAGTGGAGAGAGTATACCATACAGTTTGTATCACTAACTACTTTCGTGTACTAACACAATTGACACGTTCGTGATTTTTGTAATGATAAAGGCCTGTGTACTTACATTTTTAGTGCAGAAGGTGCCTTTTGTAGGCGCTAGTGCGAGAAGTGGCTCATTTTATGTCAGGTCCAAAACTTTGGAGGACCATCTGTACTAAAAAACGTCGTACGAGACACGTGCAAAAAGGAAATTCGTAACTCGTATCGATTTAAAACATCGCCACTCGTTTCGGATTTCATGTTTCTCGCACTTGTGGCGCAATGTACTGTTTTATTGCAATCGACCATTGGTGATAGTTTTGACAGTTCAAACAAGAATAAAATAAAAGAAACGAAAATGGGGTTCTCCATAAAAATCACAAACCGTTTTGCAAACAAAAATAAACATAGGCAGTTAAACTAAAACAGCTAGTAATCCCCAGTAGATACCTTTCAATTTAAATGTACAACGTAAATAACTAAATTGAAAAGGATCACAGGACCCTCAAAAAAGTAAATTTGCTCCCTAAAATATCCACGCTCAATTTAAACAGCCTTCGAAAACTCGCAAAATCTTTCCAATGAAAAGGTTGATTACCCGAAAATCCTGAAATATATCTTCATTGTACAGTCGACGTCCAAGATATAGTTACAGTTTAGGTGCTAAAAATATATTTACACGACTTTATTGCCTTGACATTAAGGTCGTGTAAATATATTTTTGGCTCCTAAACCGTAACGATATCTTTGACGTCGACTGTACATAATCAAGTTTGTACTGTCCCTTAAGGTGGGTTATTTTCATACGCCAGAGTGATCTCGACTTATAAGAATAAGCGCTTATTGCTATGTCTATTTGAATAAATAATTGTTTGACTTCGACATAGTACGCGCCTTGCAGATGAATATCACGAATTTTGAATTAAAAAATTAACGACTTAAGCCCGTCACACGTAGCTAATAGTTATATATAATAATAATAATTATATATTAACACGTTCGACGCCGGTGACACAGCGAGTGTGACCAACAAAATCTTATTCCTATCCCAGTGACACACATACGTGATTAGCGTAACCTTATTCTTATGCCACTAGCATAAATCAAGTTCTTCCTCCTATGCCAGTGGCATAGAAATACGAACGTTTTTGACACAAGTGCTGTGTCGCTGGCATAAGACTATAATCTGTTCGGTTACACATGCGTGTCAATGGCATAGGACCCAAGTAACATGGGCCTGAAGGCTTAAAACGAATTTATCTATTGATAGTCTATTCGCAGTTTATTTTTAGATAAGGGCTTTCTATAAATGGTTTCTATGAAGAAAAAGTATCCTTATAGTGTATCTTTTCTCATATTTGATTTTTTTAGATGATTTGATCTATAGAACACGTATTTTAAGTACATTTCTAGGTATGACGATTATCTTAGGACATATTGTTCTATAAATAGTTAATAAAGCCTAAAGGTACCTATTTTCCAGTATTTTATTAGATAAGATAATAAATATTAAGATTTAACTTTCTACAGATATTCCGTATTAGCTAGTGGTACTCTTATGTTTGTTTATAAAAAGACTAAAGTCTACATAAACTACTTTTGTAGATATCTTTCAGTAAGTCTAATAATATGTTAGTGAAATAGTGGTTCCAGTGTCTATTTGCTTAAAGATAATGTAAATAAGTGCAATTTTACTAGATCAGCTGGTGTGCACGACGCACCTATTTTTATCAGAAACCTTTTTGGAATACTTTTTTATCTCTTTATAGTATTTTGTATTTTTTGAAACCTATTGTTTTGTAATTTATTTTTTGTCATTCTGCCTTCAAGATTCGTGTAATAAACATGCTAAAATTTAACCAGCACAGTTTTTTCTTTGATCAGTAATATCTGGTCCTTTTCGGATCTCGACAGTTTGTTTATTGTATAAGTGAAGCAGTTCTGAAGAATGGTAGTTACTCGGTCGGTAACCGCTAAAGGCGGAGAAGGTAATAGATCCGCTGCGGAGGAGGCCGGGCCGTCGAACGTGCCCCTAGCCTCTTGTGTCGACTCGACAACCGCAGCACCGGCGCCTTCCCAGTCCCGTAAGTCAAGTATTTCGTCCCGTTCTTCAGTTGTATTGGCTAAAAAGTTAGCGGCAGAGGCGCAGCACGCCCGCCGTCTTGCCGATTTAGAGGCAGAAAAAATACGCCGCGCTGCAGCTGATCAATTAGCGGATTTAGAACGCGCGACTGCCGATCTAGAGCTGAAAGCTGAAATCGCCGCCATTGAGGCAGATGCGAGTCGGCACAGCTCTGCGAGCAGCAGTCATAATGTAGTCGTAAACCAATGGCTACGTCAATCCGAAGCGGCTTTTTATCCTAAAGAACCTTTTGAATGTGTGAATGATTCCAGGAATTTTGAAAATAAACGTCCTGTTATTCGTGTCGCGTCCCTTGCACGCACTGCGATAGTGCGTCATGGCTGTCGTGCTGCGACTTCAGAGGTCCCTCTCGTGCCTGAAGCGGCACCTGCGCTTCCAGGGGGCCTCATGGTGCCTCCGGCGCCCATCGGGCCGTGCGCGCCCATCGCGCCATCCGCGCCTTTCGCGCCGCCCGCGCCTAACGCGCCGACCGCGCCTATCGCGCCGCCCGCGCCTAACGCGCCGCCCGCGCCTATCGCGCCGCCCGCGCCTATCGCGCCGCCCGCGCCTATCGCGCCGCCCGCGCCCATCGCGCCGCCTGCGGCCCTCTCGCTTCGTGAGAGCTCTGAAATTCCACAGCTAGTGAAGAGTCTAGGAGTTTTAGTAGATAGTGTTAATAAAGGAATTAATAATGCCATTAACCGTGTCCCTTTACCCCGTTTTGACGGCAAATCCTATTTAGATTGGTTGAGTCTCAAGAAAGCCTTTGAAAATACTCAAGGCTCCTACTCCGCCACGAACAATATGTCAAGATTGAACACTGCGCTGACTGGTGCGGCCCGCGAAGCTGTGGCTGCGCTGCTGGTGGCCGCACGAGACCCCGGCGTCGTGGTGCGCGCCCTAGACGCGCGTTTCGGCCGGCCCGAGGTAGTGGTCGCGCATGAAATAGCGGTGGTGCGCGCGCTGCCGCGTGTGTATGGTGAAGGTAAGGACTTAGCTATCTTTGCCAGTCGGGTGCGCAACTGTGTGGAAGTAATACGGCTATTAGATCATACGGAATATCTTGCTTCTCCAGAGTTATTTCAAGCTCTTATTACCAAGATTTCTCCACTGTTGCGAGCCAAATGGCTAGATTATGCCGATCGTTTCGAGCCTGCCGGTCTAACAAAGTTGGAAAGCCTAGCAGAGTTCCTAGCACACGAAGTTGACCTACAGTCTCGTTTCGGTTTAATGCCTGAGCAGTCTACTGCGTCGCACGCGATAGACAGTAGGCGGCCCAAGGATAGTGTACACGTTGCCGCAGATAACCAATCTACCATTCCCAGTTCATCCTCACGAAATTCACCCTCAATTCGGTTGAATTCATCGACGACCGCATCCAATATTAAATCGTGTGTTGTATGCAAAAAATCACACGATATCATTCAATGTGACAAGTTTGCCGCAATGTCAATCGATGACAGGTGGAGTTTCATAAAAAAAAATAGAATCTGTCATCGATGTTTAAGAGGTTGGCATAGAATAAATTATTGTAAGGCAAAACAAACTTGTCACATTGACGGCTGTCATTTTCGTCATCATGAAATGCTACACAATGCAAACTATGAACGATCCGTAGCCGCGCATGTAGAAAATCAGGAAATTATACAGATCCCGGGAACCTCTAACATCACGCCGTTGAAATCTGCCCCCGCCGCGGCCGTCGTAATCGATTCAAAGTCAACAGAGATTCTTACCCACACGTCGACTTCTGCTGCCGCGGGATTTTCAGCGCAGCCATCGGTACCTCCTCGCGCGTTGTTGAAGGTCGTAGCCGTGACCGTGTCCGGTCCATTAGGGTCAGTAAATACATACGCGATGCTAGACGACGGGGCTGCGGGTTCCTACATAGACTCTGAAATCGCCGCGCAAATAGGTGCATGCGGTTTCGATGGCCGCATAAACCTCAAGTGCGTAGGCGGTTTGCATAAAGAAACGGATGTGAAATATGTAGATTTTCTAATTAAAGGTCGCCGATCTAACGAAACTTACGAGATTACTAAAGCGCGATCGATGGAAGGTTTAGGTCTCGCGTCACAAACCGCAGATAGGTCATGTGTGTCTAAATATGCCTACTTTTCAGACATTGTAGACGAGTTTTGTTACGGCCACGTAAAGCCAATGATCATAGTTGGCCTTGACAACTGGCATCTCACGTTGCCTAGAGCTGTACGTCATGGCACTAAGACCCAACCAGTGGCGATTAATACCGCTTTGGGTTGGGTTTTATTTGCGTTTGGCTGTAGCAAAACTACGCCTTTCGAGACAGTTAACCACGCTATAGCTAGCGAGTCCTCGATTACGGACGTTAGTGATCGCGCGACATTAGAAAACTTAATTCGTGAGCAATATAGTCTAGATTCTATCGGCATTTCAAAACGCGAAGCGCGTAGCACTGATGACGAGCGTGCTATCCAAATTCTTGACCGTACATCGCGACGCTTGCCTAACGGGCATTATGAAGTCGGTTTGCTTTGGAAATCTGATGACTTAGTCGTACCTGACAGTTATAAGCTTGCCCTTTCTAGGTTTCTCAGTCTAGAAAAGAAGATGGCGCGGGATTCTCAATACGCGGAGCGCTACCGGCAGAATGTACACGCCATGTTTGGAAAAGGTTACGCCGAACTGTGCACGGAAGAGCCCACATTTTGGCGTAACGAATTCCAATAAGCCTAATAAATTAAGATTGGTACATGACGCGGCTGCCAAAAGTAACGGTGTTTCGCTAAATTCGCTCTTGTTAACCGGCCCTGATTTACTTCAACCTCTGCTCGGCATCTTGATGCGTTTTCGGGAGGGCAAGGTTGCCCTGACCGGAGATATTCGCGAAATGTTTCCTCAGGTAAAGATTCGAGCTGAGGATCGCGACGCACAACCAAGGCTCGGAACCGGTTTAAAAAATACCGGTAAATAGCGGTTTATTTGGGTTTTACTCCGAGCTATAAGGAGAACGCGAACGTTTTAAGAACGTAAGTATAAACCTCAATAAACCGGTTTAATCCACGATGGCCGGCGGGCGGCGGTAGGTACCTACGCCGCGCCGCTGCGCCGCGTAAACGAAGACATGCAGAGACTTGTTTTCTTAGTAGAGAAAGCGCCCGTGCATTTGTGCGGTCGATATTTGATCTGCGTGGTGAATTTTAATCGCGTTATTCCATTCCTTAATAACTAGTGTCCGACCGAAACATGTTTTTTAGTACAGATGGTGTACTTTTTAGGCTCTAGTGCGAGAAGTGGGTCATTTTACGTCAAGTCCAAAACTTCGGAGGGCTATCTGTACTAAAAAATGTCGTACGAGACACGTGCAAAAACGAAATTCGTAACTCGTGTCGATTTGAAACACTCCCTATCGGCCGTATTTTAAAACATCGACACTCGTTTTGGATTTCATGTTTTTCGCACTTGTGTTGTAATGTACTATTTTAGCCGAAACAGAAACCGAAACCGAAGGTTCGGTTTTGATTATAGTTTCGGCCGAGATCGAAACCGAACCTTTCATAAATGTGATTAAAAGGTCGAATATAATGACAACAGATATTTTTTTTAGATATATGAATAATTTTAGAATCATAACTAACGTGAGACTCAAACATATTAAAATATTATCGAACCGGGTTACTCACGTACTTAAGTCGATGATTGCTCGACATGTTTCGACCCATTAAAAGAGTCCTCGTCCGGAGCACCCTCGGCCAAAGCCCGACGCGTACTGCGGGCCTGCGCCCTGCTAGAATGGGTACTGGCCGCAGACGGTGGTGGCGAGGGCGATGCAACGAAAGATCTACCTTCAGTGTTACATTTGTCATAAAGGGGGTTGCACGCAACATTCACTATATCACTTGCTAATAACGGGGCGTCTACACTGTCCGTTGACGTAATACCCAAAACCGTTTTCCAACCAGGTGGCACTCCAACCACCACCACGATTAAAATTGGGATGGCGACATATTTCGATAGCGTCCCGTATTTTACGTATAAGCTTTTCTCTCGCAAGTACGGTTACCTTATCAACGTATTGGATTCGGATTCGACGCACTACATCAGATTCGATAGCAGTACGCGTCGGATTTTGGCCAAGTGTGCTCCGGACGAGGACCCTCTAATGGGTCGAAACATGTCGGGCAATCAACCATTACGTCTCTCCCCCTGCGATCCCACCTCGGCAGCAGAGGATAGGGAGAGCGGCAACGACAACACCGACACTCCTCTTCCTCTGCGGTCCACCTCCACGCGTCCTAAGCGGGCTCGGTGAGCCCACTTGGAGCGTCCTCCTCGGGCTAGCCGGCAGCCCAAAACTGCCCCGGGTGCCTCTTCGCTTCACCGTGGGTGACCACGGTTACTGAGCCCCTCCACCACGGGGTTTGATATCTATCCTAGTCCAAGTCCATTCGGATTGGTACTCTGGCAAAAATATAATATTTGCTAATGCAAAAATGTTTAATTAAAGTTACCTATAATTCGTTCACTGTGATATCCGCTACACCTGCAAAAGTAGTGTTTTTTACACTTTTTGACCAAATGACGATGTCACATTTTCATAATTGTTTATATTTATTTTCGGTGTTGGTAGGCTTTGCGCTTTGTTAAAGTTTCGTGATGCCATGCTTTAAGGATCTTTTTAACGATTTTGTTGTTGTAATTGGATGTGTTCGATTCTGTGATTCAGTGTAACGTAATTTCTTTGATTCGAGCTATCTCAGAAAAGTGGCATTAGCCAAAATGCTACATCACACTAGGGCATTTAATATTATTTATTGAAGTGTTTCTATCGATCTTAGGCCATATATATAATATCAAATGTGTCCTATGGAAAATACATGCAGTTTCGCGACATTGCTCGACTTGATTGGCCATGATTTCTAAAGAAAGATGCGAAAATCCCCAAAACTTCCGAAATTAATTATCAAATGTATACGTATTCATGCAGGTTTTTTTTTTACTTGTTTAAAGTCTGATCCAATTTCATTCTGCATGCGTTATATCTTGTGGAAAATGTGCTTATTGTTGTCTACGCTGGATGCAGGTCGAATCTAACCGGTACATGTGTAGGTCCAGAGGGGAGGCTTATGTTCAGCAGTGGACGTCTTATGGCTGAGATGATGATGTTGTCTATGGGCCACATACACACTTCTACAATTATTCTACAGTTATTAGCTTAAAGTTCTACAATTATTTTCAATTATCGAAAAAATTAAATGAATAATGAAGTATACGTTCGTATTCATAATGAAACCAGCTTGATCGAAACAATATATGTAAAAAACCGTATTCAAATTGACATACCGTCGGGTGAGAATGCAATTGTGCCATATCCATTTTTAAGCAAAATCGGTTTTTAATGGTTCTTGATAGAATATTTTTTTTGTCGTTTATAACAGTAATCGATTTTTAAAAATTCTTATTTTATACTTAAAAAAAACATATATTTTTGTGCCATATCCTCAAACCGCAATACATAGTGATTACAATATTGTGCCATGTCCGGACATGACCCAAATTTACGGTTAACAGCTATTTATCAGTGTGCCAAGCGACTAACCGATCAACATTTTTGTGACATAATCCATTAATCGATTTGATTGTATCGATTCGATACTTTTTTTTACCTACCCTCTCTTTTGATAAATGACAATAAAGAAGGTAGGTTTGATTTATAATGATTTGTGTTATTCATACTTCAAGCTTTTATCTTAATAAGTTAGTGGTATTAATACCTACATAATATTTATAATTACGAGTACCTAACCATAAATTGTAAGAAGTGGCATATACTACAGAAAAAATGACCGAACCCCCAATGACCAGGACTGGAATCGAACCAGCGACCTCCTGCTTTCCTGCCATGCCATGCTATTTAAGTCCTGGCCACAGGAGGCCTCGGCCACTGTTCCTGAAGTACATATTATATGACATGTCTTTTAATTTATAGAGCGTGTAGTTAAACTGTAATTTTATTAGTTGATAAGAAATAATAACGTTAATATGTCATTCATTAGTAAACGTATTATAAGCTGTTCTCATCGATATTTTTTCATATCGACATTTAATAAATAAAATAATAATAATAAATCGACCTAGTCCCACGATAAGCTCAATTAAGGCTTGTGTTGTGGGTACCAGGCGACGATATATATAATAGATAGATACATATAGATATTTTCTTCGGTTACCGCGAGGATTACTCATGAAATAAAACTATGAAAACGGATAAACTCGCGTATATTAACTAATTTTAACTTAACCACGAACCCTGTAAAGTGTTCGAAACGTCGGAATGAAGTTAAAATTAGTTAATATTAGGGCTACCGGTATCCGTGTTACCCGCAGACACGTGTACACGAATCCTTAGCACCGGCGGTACTAAGAACCCGAACGACACGAAACGCCAAGAAACGTTTCCAAGCGCGGATCCGCGGATCCACTTAAAAACTTTTCGAAGCTTGAGTCTTGCGGATCCATTACAATTGAATATTCGAAAAACCTATGTTTTTATTAGTAAAAAGTCTGAAACAAAAAAATACCTACCGAAAAATTCGCAGTTTTTTACGAATTACGCAGCTAGAAATTTTCTTTGTTGCAGGTTAAATGCGGTTCAATACTTTGTTCAAATATAAAATCGTACCTATATTTTAGATTGCCACTGCCACTACACATTGAGGGCGGATCAGACACAGGTACTCGGGTATCCGTGTCTTAATTACACGGTTCCTAATTAAACGTTTCCAACGGGTAAGAAACCCGTTTCCCGGTAGCAAAGAAACGGGTACACGGAAACGGGTACACGAAACCCGGACACGACCGAGAGCCCTAGTTAATATACGCGAGTTTATCCGTTTTCATAGTTTTATTTCATACATATAGATACTTAAATACATAGACAGCCATGACCAAGGAACAAATATTTGTGATAAATAAATACACAAATAATGCCCTCGCCGGGATTCGAACCCGGAATCTCCAGCTTCGTAGGCAGGGTCACTACCAACTAGGCTACGGAGGCTGACTATTACACATTGGCTGACATTAGCACTAGATATCGTTGAAAAACTTATTATTTCACAAAATAGAGAAGGTCACCTATTAGATGGTACCTATTTACAAGAAAGTAAAAAAATGATTCACATAAATATTGGGAATCAATATTGGCACCTTATTCACGTGAATAAGTATGTCTTCATATTCGAGATAAATTATCGTCTTGACTTGAAATAAATCTAGTCGTAAAATAACTTTTATTTGCATAAACAATTGCTTTTTAATGTCCACCTTTCTTGACATTGCACTAACATTTTGTGACACATCCATAACTTTGTGTCATATCATACATAGCAAGTTAAACATTTTCTTACCAAAATGGATATGGCAATTGTAAAACTGCTTATATCTCATGACTATAATAAGTTAAACATTAATTGTATATAACAAAAAATAGTAAATTAATATACTAAATGGTCAGTTAAGTTAAATATTGCAAAATTATAAGACATTTCAAGAAATATTTTTTTTTGTTTCATTTCGCTCTCCTGTAAACCAAGGCAAGTGGCGCATAGCACAATTGCATTCTCAGCCGACGATTACTACAAAATGTTATTAAAACAACAATTAAAACAAAATTACGTTATACGTCAATACTGAAAAAATGCTTTACTTGTAAATTATTCATTCACCCATAATTTTATTATATTGTCCTATTACTGCAAATACCTGTTGTCAATCATCGCCAACAGAAGAGGGAAGATGTTGGGACACCTTAAATATACGACACGATGAATTAATTAAGACCATAATAGAAGGAAAAGCAGAGGGGAAGAGGAAAAGAGGACGGCCGAGAAGGGCGTACATGGACCGAAGTGAAAGAAAAAGTAGACGTCGTGTCGTATCAGGGTCTAAAAGAAAAGGCACTGGAAAGGACCATATGGAAATTGCTTCACAGACAAGAGCCCTACTCTTAAGTTTATGATCACAAATACCAGCTATGAATTTTATTATTATGGTAATAAAATTGATTCTGCCAAAGCCTAATTTGTACACGTAGCTGGTATTTTTATCATAGATACCAAGGATTATTACTATTCGTTAAAAACTTTAAACATGCACGTAACTAAGACAAATTTTAAAGTCGTTTAAAGAAATAAATAAATTTCCGCAGTTACAACCACAATATACTTAAATAAAAGAACCAATATGTCTGACAATCTATTTTTTAATTGTGAAAATACGCGTTAAGAATTACACTATTCCGGATGGCCCCGACGTAAACCGAACGCGACCCAAAAGTACGATGATTATAGATTCGATTCAGCCGAAAGGTTCGGCAGTTTTTTGCCGAAACCGAACCTTCGGCCGAAACACGATTTTTAAGCCGAAACCGGCCGAAACCGAAACTTCTTCTTCAGTAAAAAATGGTTGACTATGTACGTCTGTAACAAGTATAATTATCTGCATTGAACCAAAGTGTGCTGAACTAAAGTGGTATGTACTTATTTAATTAATCTACAATTTAAATAATTCATTTTTTGTTAGAAATATTAGGCTTACTAGAAAGTTGATAAAGTACAATTGATAAATAAAACAACTTTATTTTTTTTAAAACATAAAAGGGTTATTGTATAATACTTTCTATTGATGTATTAATATAATGTATATAACGTCACATACAATCACACTTTAAAATGAGACCATCCGCAGCAGAACTAAAGTAACCGAAATAGCTCTCCGAATCGCTAAACTGAAGTGGCAGTGGGCGGGGCACATTGCGCGTAGAACCGATGGCCGTTGGGGCGGGAAGGTTCTTGAGTGGTGGCCACGTACCGGAAGGCGTAGCTTGGGTAGGCCCCCCACAAGGTGGACCGATGACCTGGTGAAGGTCGCAGGAGTCCGCTGGATGCGGGTGGCGCAGGACCGGTCACTGTGGCAATCTTTGGGGGAGGCCTATGTTCAGCTGTGGACGTCTTTCGGCTGATATAATGATGATGATGATGATAATCACACTTTTATGTATTTAATTGCAACGAAATAATTAAACGTAAGTAGATACTTAATTAGTTACCCATTATGCTCGTATATTTTTTAACGCTCCAACTTATTGTTGCACTGAACCGAATTAGGTACACGTCCTTCCCGCAGTAGATGTTTCGATACAAATCCAGAACCAAATGAATCAGCGTTTGTTTGGCCTTGAATAAACCGGTTTATAAAGTTCTGAACAGGTTAATCGAACAAGAACATTATATAACGTTCCCCTGAAAACCGGTTAAAATAAACCGGTTTGACGAGCGAAACCGAAAAGAAAAGGTTTTTCGTCAAGTACATGATAACGGTTTGAAAATTTAACCGGTATCCGAGCCTTGCGCACAACGGTTTTTATGGCGCGATAACCCAAAAGAGCCTATCAGGACTTATCGGATGTCATCAATGATTTTCGGTGCCGCTTCTAGCCCTTTCACTGCTATCTACATTAAAAATAAGAACGCAGCGGAATGGCAGGAACGCTATCCAGACGCGGCTCGAGCCATTATTGCCGATCACTATATGGATGACTGTATAGTGAGCCTAAATTCAGTCGATGAAGCTGCCAAGCTGGCCGCTGAGATCAGCCAGATCCATCGACATGCTGGCTTCGAAATGCGTGCGTGGGCTTCAAACAATCCCTCCGCTCTCGCTTTATTGCCTAAGGAGAGCTTGATTGAAGTGCCCCCTGTAGCTAGCTGTAGCAATAGCGTAGATGTCGGTCTTGGTCGTCTCACTACCCGTACGCCCGTGCGTACACTTGGGCTTATTTGGCAACCCGTTTCAGACACTATTAGTTTCAATATTGGAATGAGTAATGAGTGTTCGTTGCCAAATAAACTCACAAAGCGTGAAGTTTTAGCTCATGTGATGCGGGTTTTCGACCCGCTCGGGATTCTGGCGCCAGTAGTCATTACAGGTCGTATTATGTTCCAAAATGCGTGGCGTCAGTCTCTGGGTTGGGACGATGAGCTATCACAAAGTGACAAAGCGGCGTGGATGCTCTGGTTTGAGGATTTATTTGCAGTTTCTAGTTTACAGATTCCACGCTGCTACTGTCTTAGCGAGTCTCAAATTGACAAGTGCGAGCTTCACCTATTCTGTGACGCAAGCGAATCTGCCTTCGCTGCAGTTGCATATTGGCGATTTGTTCTCGAAAATAGTGAAGTGAAGCTAGCGCTTATTTGTAGTAAAGTTCGAGTAGCACCGTTGAAAAAAGTATCTATAAATCGCTTAGAGCTCCAAGGAGCATTGGTTGCAGCCCGTCTCGCTTCAACTATCTGTGAAGCCCACAGATTTAAACCTGTAAGTCGCGTATTTTGGTGTGATTCTATGACTGTTCTAGGATGGCTTCGAAGCGAGGCGCGGTTATTCAAGCCTTTCGTTTCACACAGAGTAGCTGAAATCACAGAGATAACCGACGTGAAAGAATGGCGATGGGTGCCTACACATCTTAACGTAGCAGATGATGCCACCCGCATCAAGCGGGTGACGATGTCAGCCGAATCACGTTGGATATCGGGACCTGAATTTTTGCTCTCGTCCGAGTGGCCCTGCGAGCCTAGCGCACCTGAGAATCCAGGTATAGACGAGGAGAGCAAACTTACAGGACGTGTAGACTTAGTTCACCACATTAGTGACGTTAATAAGCACGAACCAGTTTCCGCCGATCCTAAACGTTTCAGTTCCTGGCTCAGATTGGTACGTGCAACCGCTACTGCGCATAAGTATCTCACATTATTGCGAATGCGTAGTCTAACGAAAAGGGGTCTGTGTGTAGATAATTTAGTACGTTACGAGGGAGGGTTGTGTACCTTTATGTTTCAGCCTGCAAATCAATGGCAACAGTTCACTGCCCCACGGGCTACGCTACACCCTGCCGCAGCATTGACTGCCGCAGACCTCCGGCTGGCTGAGCTGCACATCCTACGCCAGTCCCAGCAAAACACATTCCCTGAAGAGATAGCCTATTTACAAAACTATCCTTCCCGGCCAGTGCCACGTTCCAGCCGATTGTCCAAATTATCCGTCACTATCGGAGACGACGGGCTTATCCGCTTGTCTGGCCGCATTAGAGCAGCGATGCACGTACGAGATGCTATGAAAAACCCTATCGTTCTTGACGGAAGTGAAGCAGCCGTACGCCTGCTAGTTCAGCACCACCATCGCAAAGCCGCACATGCCAATACGGAGACTGTCGTCAACGAGATCCGACAAGACTACCATCTGCTGAGTCTTAGAAGTACCGTCCGCAACGTTGCCTACAATTGCCAATTCTGTCGAATCCGTCGATCTAAGAACTTTCAGCCCCCGATGGGAGACCTACCCGAGGCGCGCCTAGGGCATCACAAGCGCCCGTTCACATTTACGGGACTGGACTATTTCGGGCCAGTACAAATTTCGATTGGCCGACGACGGGAAAAAAGGTACGTGGCACTATATACCTGCCTCGTAGTACGAGCCGTCCACCTGGAAGTCGTCGACAGCTTATCAACTGACTCCGCAATTATGAGCCTTCGCCGCTTCATAGCCAGAAGAGGCACTCCGTCCGAGCTGTGGTCTGACAATGGTACAGCGTTTGTTGGTAGCCACCGCGAACTACAGCGCTTATACGCCGAAGCTACGTCAGAGTTCGCAGCAACGGAACGGATCAAGTGGAGGTTCATTCCACCAGGCGCTCCGTTTATGGGTGGCTCATGGGAAAGGTTGGTCAAGAGTGTCAAGACGGCGCTGAAAGTAACGCTGACTGAGCGAGCCCCTACCGATGAAGTTCTACGCACACTCCTGGCGGAAGCGGAATCCCTGATCAACTGTCGGCCCTTGACACATGTTGCCGTAGATCTTCAAAGTGATCAATCGCTGACGCCCATGCATTTTCTACTGGGTTCATCATCAGGAAGATCCATACCGGCGACGTTGTCGGACTCTGACCTCATCTCACGCTCCAGCTGGCGTAAGGCCGTACGCTTGGCCGATCATTTCTGGCGACGTTGGCTGCGCGAGTACCTCCCAACTCTAATACCAAGACGCGGTCGAGGAGAGGTTCCGCAGATTGCAGTTGGTGACCTAGTTCTGATTGCAGATGGCAACACACCAAGAGGTTCCTGGCCCCGTGGACGTATTACAGCAGTTTTTCCAGGCCCTGATGGTATCGTGAGAGTGGCAGACGTGCGCACCCTGGCCGGGGTATTCAGACGACCTCTCCGTAAGCTGGTGAAGCTCCAGCTTTAACAAAAAAGGGAGGAAATGTGCACGACGCACCTATTTTTATCAGAAACTTTTTTGGAATACTTTTTTATCTCTTTATAGTATTTTGTATTTTTTGAAACCTATTGTTTTGTAATTTATTTTTTGTCATTCTGCCTTCAAGATTCGTGTAATAAACATACTTAAATTTAACCAGCACCAAGTTTTTCTTTGATCAGTAATAGCTGGCTTTATGCAATGGAGACAGTAAAACAAATTAAAAGATCTGGTGGCTTTCGTCGGAGAGTCAGCAAATATTTAAAATAGAAGAAAATACAGAGAAGGAGCAAAAGGAGTTCCGATTCTGATTTGCGACTCATGAATTAAGCGGGTAAGATTATTAAAATAATAAATGATATGTAATGATGATAATAAAAAGACAATAATTTTAATAACGAAATGGTTCCATCTACCTATAAATAAATAAACAATGCGTGTCAAATGTTCATTCTTAGAAATCGGGGAAACTTTATAGGTACAGATAGGTACGAATATGATAATTTAGATATATAGATCTACCTAATTTAATACGATCCACAAAAAATAATCTTTCCACCCACTTCAAATACACTGATAAAACTAAACATAACACGTTAAAACTGCTACAAATCGGCCGCGTGAACCGTGGATACACCAAACAATTCAACATGTCAAGACGTGCGTCTCGCGACTACTCCGCACGCGCGCACGCCGGCGGCGCGAAGTTGCGATTATACCATTACATTATTTCATATTGTCGACAAATAAAAAACAAATTTCTTTAAGAAGGTAACTTCTTGAATTCGTTCTGCATTAATCCATCCAAAATGATACACAACACACTCAAAATGCCAGTTCTCTGATTGATGTCTAGAAATACTGTGAGAAGTTAAAACAGTATACAAAAATGGCAGTTTATAGGTAATCTTAAACCACTCATAAACCAGTTTATTCCTCGACTAGGAAGTTTGGTTCGCAACAAGTAAAAATAGTCTTGTCATTTACTAGAGCTATACTACAGATTATTCTTTAGAAAGTTTGTTTTAAAGAAATCATTTTTCTAGACAAGTTTAACTAGACGCCATTTTTACTGCCTAATATTTTGTGAAATTATTGTAGCGAACTATTTTTTGGCTTGTTTTTGTACTTTTATGAATATATTCTCTGTAAAAAATCGTCCTATACTTTTTAATATACTATATTATGAATGAAACAAATGGCTTAAACATATAAACACAATATATTTTTTTTTAATATTTTTATATTTGGTTGATATTTTATTAAATATTACATTTCAAGCAGGCGCTCTTATTTAAAGAAAGTTTTACACAAATTCAGCGAGAGACTTTCATCCGCACCATTAAGTTTTGCAAGTTTAAGTATCAGTATTAGCCGATGAAAACTAGGCGCATGAAATAAGGAGTTAGAAATTTGTCACGCCATTTTGTAATATTACCTTAGCATTATTCTTTTGAGATATGCGCCATTATACGTATCGTTGTCTATTTCTATTAAAATCTTTCTTAAGGTTGGCAGGGTTGAGTTAATTTGGTTTTAATACTTCTGAGGTAAATACTTTTGTTTAGCTCTCAAGCTTATCTATTAACCATCTACTAGTGCATATCGTGGTCTATAAATAGTATAGAAAGACTCTAGAAGAATGCCTTAAGACTATTTGAAAATGTTTAATTCTTAACTCTGTCTATTCGTGGTTTCTAGAGGGAGACTTATGAATAGTTACAAGGTTGTGCCCACTTTACTATAGACTATCTATAAGCGTTATTGAAGATAGATTGGGGGCAATGTTACTCTTATGGTAGACAATCAAATCGAAGTCTATTAGATATCTAATATCAACTTTTTAGATTCGCTTTTGTTACTTGGGGAGTTATATCAGATAATTACGATCGGCATAGTATTAACACTTAGTGAAACAGTACCGGAGGCGAACGTGTTAATATACCGTAAGCTACCCAAAGATATCATAAGATATCTTACAGTTGATTTACAGTGTAACTCGGCACCACACTCTACAAAGGTACCTACCACTCTAAAAATATTCCGTTGCCGGACACCAGACCGACAACATCGTCAACTTCTGATGATGCCTCGTAGAGAGGCGAAACACGTGTCGAGTATAGTGTTGTGGTGGTTTGTTATAGTTATTTGCGTACCTATTTATTTTTGTAGTGATAAAATTAATTGCATGCTAAAAATACGTAGTGATTATAGCGAGTTACACTAATTAACTACACGTTCTGTATCGCAGAAGAGCAAATGGACTTCCGCAAAGTAACGCCTGATTCAATTAATTACCTAAAATATGTCTAGCTCTCTTGTATTGTATTCTGAAAGTGCGTGATTATGAAATAATACACGTTTGCATGTTCGTTTTTAGGGTTCCGTAGCCAAAATGGCAAAACGGAACCCTTATAGATTCGTCATGTCCGTCTGTCCGTCTGTCCGTCTGTCACAGCTGATTTACTCGGAAACTATGAATGCTACAGTAACGAAATTTGGTAAGGATATGTGTTGTATGAACCGCTACAGGATTATGATACTAAATTGTAAAAAAACCATTGGGGTGGGGGCCTTCCATACATATAACTGAGGGATAGAAAAAAAAATATAGTTGTATATAAGCGTGTGGGGTATTATTAGAAAGGTCTTTGAAAATGATATGAAGGTTTATAAATCTTATCTTTATTTAAGCAAATCGTTTTCGAGATACCAGCTCTCAAAGTCTGAAATATGTGTCCCCCCCCTCTATTTTTTAAACTACGCGATATAAAATTCTAAAATAAATATATGTTAAGCACATTAATAAACTCTATCAACGATTTTTGGTTTGATTAAATTATCTCCTATAGTTTTTGAGCTAGGTTGATTTAACTGTATTTTTTAAATAATAAATTGATAATGGTACGGAACCCTTCGCGCGCGAGTCCGACTCGCACTTGGCCGGTTTTTTTTTTATGTTCAACTGATGAATGGTATACATTTCTAACGTCTAAACCTATTAGCTTAAGGGAATAGTACATTGTGCATCTAGGGAGGTAAGTACGGAATTACTAAAGAGAGTGTTAGAAGCCCGACGCCGTTAGGCGTAGGGCTGTTATGAGTCGAGTTGGTACCTATTCCGCTTACCGACCGTGATGCATACAATGTTTTTCATCACTCTAGACGACAAAAAAAAGTTTTAAGACATGATATTATTAAAAGACGTACTGACATTTCTATTACTCCCTGGGAAATTTCTCCCGCTACGCACGTAAGCAATGGCGCGCTTAGACAGCAAGTGTGATGAAATAGTACATTGTGCATCAAGGGAGGTAAGTACGGAAACACTAACGAGAGTGTTAGAAGCCCGACGCCGTGGGCGGAGGGCTTTTATGAGTCGAGTTAGTATTCCGCTTACCGACCGTGATGCATACAATGTCATTCATCACACTTGCCGACAAAAAAATAAGTTTTAAGACATAATATTATTAAATGACGTACTGACATTGCTATAAATCCCTAGGGAATTTCTCCCGCTACGCACGCAAGCAATGGCGCGCTTAGATAGCAAGTATGATGAAAATTATTTTGCTAAAATGTAACTTTCGCAAGATCCTCACCTTAAAGGAGAGGGGGTGGGGGTACGCTAATGAAGTATTTGGCGCCCTAACGCTGTGATTGGTGATGGAATACTAAACACCCAATGGTGAATAGTTTATTTGATGTCTGGGTATTGTTAGCTTTTTATCCGGAAGGGGCTATTTGGGTCAATCATCTTTTTTTGTGTTTTCTTTTATCGATATATTTTCGTCGCTGACAGTGAATGAAGTCTGAAATCAGGACTACGTTCATTTGTAAGTGTAGTAGGTACTTATAAATAATATTTATTTGGTCTCATCAAAAAGCTTTACGTACGGGCTGATTGCAAACAAATGAAAATCATAAGCGTTCCCATTCAATATCTAAGTATATGTATTGTAAATACCACATAATCAATCATTCCTTCTAAAATTAAAAATCTAAAACTATTATAAAAAAATCAAAAAGAAGAAATATTAACAAAGAAATATAAAAATATCATGAACACTACCTATAAACACACATGTTCCTCTCTAATCTAACACAGATATTTTTTTCACGCTCGCCAACCTGATAGAGAATTTAATAGCCCACCTAACGAAGACCAAAAGTTGCCTATCGGGGGAAATAACTCGTGTATAAGCGAATTTTGGCATAGTTGTAGGGAATGGTGTTTTAAACCACGTACTAAAAGTACTGGTGGCTAGGGGTGGAGCTAACGGGGGGAGGGGGGTGTAAAGGTCCTTATTTTTAAATTTTCGTAAATAACTCGTAAACCGTGGCTTATAGCAAAAAACGGTCTAGTACATAAGTAATCTACATGAAATTCTCTACAAAAAAGTATATGCATGTTTCCTCTGGGATCAATATGTCATGAGATAAGAAAGCACGAAGATGGACACAATAGAAATAAACACATTTGTTTAAGTAGGTATGGCACATACAGAATGCTCGCGAGCATTCCAAAAGATTTGAATGCTCAATTCCTGACCATATTTAGAGTCTTTAATGTTATATAAAATTTCCTGGATTCGGCTTAGTTTCAGAGATAATCAACCTTTTTTTAAAAATAAGTTTTTCGACGTTACTCGTCATAAAACTTCTTTTTGATTACAATGCTACCACAATGTGTTTTAATATTACCACACCTTTTGCCTGGCAATCAAAAAATGGGAATAAACTTGACGAAATAACCAGTCCCTAAAAAAAATATTAGAATAAATAATTTCAACAAATTGTTGTTATGATAAAAAGTACTGGAAATGTTAAAAAGTATGCAAAAAGTCTAAAAAAAGAAAAAAAAAAATTTTTTTTTTGGCGGTACTTGACATTAGGTGTCATAATAATTTTTGTTTGTTTTGATGTCTAAAATGCATAGTAAAAATCTTTTGACGATGATTATGAGAATATTTAAGGTTTAGAAGATGATTAGGAATTTTAATTTTACAAATGAGCATACAGGGCGCGCCCGGGCGCGAGCATTCCAAAAGATTTTAAGTATGCATTCCAGATATCAAAATAAACAAAAAATATTAGAAGACCTAATGTCAAATACCACCAAAAAAAAATTTTTTTTTTCTATTTTATTTTAGACTTTGAGAATACTTTTTCACATTTTCAGTACTTTTTATCATAACAACAATTTGTAAAAAATATTTATTTTAATATTTTTTTTAGGGACTGGTTATTTCGTCAAGTTTATTCCCATTTTTTGATGGCCAGGCAAAAGGTGTGGTGATAATAAAACACATTGTGGTAGCATTGTAATCAAAAAGAAGTTTTATGACGAGTAACGTCGAAAAACTTATTTCGAAAAAAAGGTTGATTATCTCTGAAACTAAGCCGAATCCAGGAAATTTTATGTAACATTAAAGACTCTAAATATGGTCAGGAATTGAGCATTTAAATATTTTGGAATGCTCGCGAGCATTCTGTATGTGCCATACCTACTTAAACAAATGTGTTTATTTCTACTGTGTCCATCTTCGTGCTTTCTTATCTCACGACACATTGATCCCAGAGGAAACATGCATATACTTTTTTTGTAGAGAATTTTATGTAGATTGTTTATGTACTAGACCGTTTTTTGCTATAAGCCACGGTTTACGAGTTATATACGAAAATTTAAAAATAAGGACCTTTACACCCCCCTCCCCCCGTTAGCTCCACCCCTAACCACCAGTACTTTTAGTATGTGGTTGAAAACACCATTCCCTACAACTATGCCAAAATTCGCTTATACACGAGTTTTTTCCTCTGAGTTTCCTTCGTTTGGTGTACTATAATAAGAACCGGCCAAGAGCATGTCGGGCCATGCTCAGTGTAGGGTTCCGTAGTTATTCAGTCTGTCCGTCTGTCCGCAGCATAGCTCAGTGCCCCGTTAATACTAGAAATCTGCAATTTGGTACAGGTATACATATTAATCATGCCAACAAAGTGGCATACAGTAAACACTAGAAAAATAAATATTTTTTTCGGGTACCTCCCCGACTGGTGGAGTGCGAATGTTTTTTTATTTGCTGTAATCCTATAGTGTGGGGTATCATTGAATAGGTACCTTAAAAATAATAAAAGAAAATAAAAAAAATGTCTTAAAAGATAGTTTTTTTCTAAAGTCAATAGTTTCGGAGATAATCGCTCCAGAGGAAAAAAATATATAGAATACTTTAAAATAAAACTATTTTGAACATAATCCGCCCAGCCGTTTTTGAATAACTACGGAACCCTACACTGAGCGTGGCCCGACATGCTCTTGGCCGGTTTTTAATGGAGGTCAATTCTGTTATTACCTGATTATTTATTAGCAGTGTGGTGATGGCAGTAAGAATTTGTCACCACCCCAACTCTTCCCGCGGGTGTCGTAATAGTCGACTAAGGGATTGAACTGTTACTGACCATTCTTTGATAGAAGACACATTACTGTGATCGCCAATCCGCTTGCACAGCGTGGCGATTATGGGCATTTACCTCCTAAAGCGTCTATACGCACACTACTCACAGTTATCAAGAGAGGCCTACGTCCAGCAGTGGACTGAGATAGGCTGATTATATGTGATTATTTATTTTACGATTAAAGTTCTCTAGATTGTGGATTTTCTTGGTGAAATACGAAATAACTCATAAAAGTGACGATAATCAGTCACATCAGTTGTCAGCCTCCGTAGCCTAGTTGGTAGTGACCCTGCCTACGAAGCTAGAGGTTCCGGGTTCGAATCCCGGCGAGGGCATTATTTGTGTATTTATTTATCACAAATATTTGTTCCTTGGTCATGACTGTCTATATATTTAAGTATCTGTATGTATCTATCTATTATACAGGGTGGTCCAAACCTTGACGTCAAAAAATTTTTTTTATATTCCTTATATCATGAGCTATCAGAATATACCCCAAGTATGTTAGCCGATTTTTTGTAGTTTTCGAGTTATGAATTTTTGAAATTTTTTTTTGAGAAATTCTGGAATGAAAAAATTTATTAATAAAAAAAACTATTAGGTTTTTTAACTAGTTTATTTTTGTAAAAGTATTACTACAAATAAAGCATTTACTGACAAAAAAAATAGCGTCCTCACTTTGATACAAGTAGGATAAAAAAATACCAAATTCAAAATTTTGCGCTAAAAACGCATCAAAATAGCATTATGTATGTATGTATGTAAATTCTTTATTGTACACAAAACATAGGTCAAAATAATAATAATACACAGAACAATTAAAAACAGGTACAAAGGCGAACTTATCCCTGTAAGGGATCTCTTCCAGTTAACCTTTGAGCAAAAGAGTGAACTAAAAAATGAAACAAGAGATGGACAAACAATCATGTGTACAACGTGATTTGAATTACATCAATATAATTAAAGTATACTATGCTAAACTCGTACATATAATACACATATAGTTATAATATAAAATAGATTTGTGTTTACTTTTTTATGAAGATAAATTATTATTTAAGTGGTGATAACAGCTGTGGGTGACAGTGAGGTGCTTGGTGTCACATGTAAGTGAACAACTATTTAAAAAAAATATTATTTATATATTTAAGAATTAAATATGTGGCTCTACAAAAAGTTTGGTGTTAATTCTAGCATTAATGTACGTAAATAAAAAAAATAAAACATATCCCAAGGATTTTTGGTAATGTAAAGACTGCCCTAGACCTTAAACCTTCGTAAAAGCAAAAAAAAAAGTGATACTTAATAATGCGGATTTTTCGGAGTAGTCGGTCAAATAAACTTAAAAAAAAACCTCTAAATTTTTAATTTTAAAATAAAGTGAAATTTCGTCTCTTTTGTTGTTCTTATCAATAAACAAAGACAGAAAATACCACGAAAACTCAATTTGTGTAGTTATTCAAGTAATTTTTTACTACTTTAAAATTTTAAGCTTTTTTAAGTTTATTTGACCGACTACTCCGAAAAATCCTCAATATTAAGTATCACTTTTTTTTTGCTTTTACGAAGGTTTAAGGTCTAGGGCAGTCTTTAAATTACCAAAAATCCTTGGGATATGTTTTATTTTTTTTATTTATGTACATTAATGCTATTTTGATGCATTTTTAACGTAATATTTTTAATTTGGTATTTTTTATCCTACTTGTATCAAAGTGAGGACGCAAATTTTTTTGTCAGTAAATGCTTTATTTGTAGTAATACTTTTACAAAAAGAAAATATTAAAAAAAACCCAACAGTTTTTTTTTTATCAATAAATTTCTTAATTCCAGAATTTCTCAAAAAAATTTTTTTCAAAAATTCATAACTCGAAAACTACAAAAAATCGGCTAACATACATGGGGTATATTCTGATAGACCTAAAAAAAAATTTTTGACGTCAAGGTTTGGACCACCCTGTATATATCGTCGCTTAGTACCCACATCACAAGCCTTAATTGAGCTTACCGTGGGACTAGGTTGATTTGTGTCAGATGTCCCAAGATATTTATTTATTTATTATTTAATCACTGTAATAGGATAATAGGGATAAGTTCGCCTTTGTACCTGTCTAAATTATCGTTAATATTTGTATTTTTACCTGTGTTTTGTGTACAACTGTGGTGTACAATAAAGAATTTACATACACACATACATAATCATGTAAAATGTTGGTAACAAATAATAAAACTTATAACGCCCATTTGTGATGATCGATGATCGTTCTTAATTTGTACTTAATTTTGTGGAGAAAATGCTCATTTAAGTAAAATTTATATTTAATGACAAACGTTTAAAACAACGTATTTATATTATGATCTTAATTGTTAATCACAAATGTTAATTACCCAAGTTATTAACGCAGCGATTGTTTCAACACGAAAATGAGGCACAAGCGTACTCGTACAGATAAGTGCTTAATTAAGTAATTGCATCATGAAAATTTCGAAATATATTTCAGCTTATAAATACAGATTCATGTGTTATGTTAGGTATGTACTCGCAAAGACACACGCAGTCAAAGAATACGGGTCAGTTTTGGTTTCATAGACAATCCTGCAAAATAAAAAAAAAACAGCGGTATTTTCTATATGTTATTCTACCACTTTGTCGGCGTGACCAATATCATCATCATCATATTAGACGAAAGACGTCCACTGCCGAACATAGGCCTCCCCCAAAGATTGCCACAAAGACCGGTCCTGTGCCACCCAGCGGACTCCTGCGAGTACTGCGACCTTCACCAGATCATCAGTCCACCTAGTGGGGGCCTCCCCACGCTGCACCATTCGGTACGTGGCCGCCACTTGAGCTTTACGCCCCACAGCGGCCGTCTGTTCTACGCGCAATGTGCCTGAGACAAATATACCTCTATCTACCTACCAAATACAGGCTGATTTCAAATACAGGTTTCCAAATATTTACAGGATAGTTAGTAGAATCATTTTAAACATCTTAAACCTTGAGTTCACTAACATGTTCAAAATTATTTCTACTTATTACAGGGTGAACGATATGAATTGTTACGAATTTCAAAGGACTACGATTTTTTAGTTGCAATTATATAGGGTGTTTTTTTTTCGACCGTTCAAATTCTACGTAGTGAATGTGTAGGTCATACTCACCAACTTTTACTATGGGGACAACGTCGAAATCGCGAAAAAATAATCAGCTGTTTCATACAAATTGGCGGCATTACGCCGGCCGAAATGTATGAAACAGCTGATTTTTTTTTCGCGATTTCCACTTTGTCCCCATAGTAAAAGTTGGTCAGTATGACCTACACATTCACTACGTAGAATTTGAATGGTCGAAAAGAAAACACCCTGTATACTATAACTAACAAAAAACAAGAGAAAAAATATTACGTCTTGTGATTAAATTTACTTTTAGTCAATATGACTACCTTTTGCCTTGACTATGGTCTTCAAATGTTAAAAAATATTTGCTCGCAGCACGTTTGTGATCCAGTGGTAGCAGTGGTAGTAGTATGTGAAAGTGAAATACGATCGCATTCTTCATTGTATTTATAATAGCATGTTTAATTGCTCTTATCTTTCTCTTCAAAATAGACCAGATAAAAAGTCCGAAACTCACTGCACTGGAGAAATGACACGTGAAATTCGGTTTTCAGCCATTTTTGGTTTTTACGAGCTTTATAAGCCGAAGCTCTGTCTCGTTCTTATGTTTGCGGTCTACAACCCAAATGTTTGCGTGCCGAAGACTTCAATGCGGTGTCCAAAACATATTTCCGATAATAAGCCGCTATTACTTTGATACCAGACTTAATAAAATCTACTTGGTAACACTTCATATCGTTCACCCTGTATTATTAACGCAAAAATATATCTGCCAACGATGTGTCAATGACGTCAAATGCTATTGGAAAGTCAGCCATATTTGTTTTTTTTTATTCTACTGATGATTAGTAGGTATATAGCATCCGAATTAATGCAAGTTAGGTACCTACCTAATTGTCATTGTCATATCAGTGTTTCTTACATGGAACACTAAATTATAGACTGGCACATTGCAGCTCAGAAGGACTTAATAGTACATTATGCATCAAGGGAGGTAAGTACGGAATCACTAACGAGAGTGTTAGAAGCCCGATGCCGTAGGCGGAGGGCTTTTAATGACTCGAGTTAATATTCCGCTTACCGGCCGTGATGCATACAATGGTTTTCATCACACTTGCCGACAAAATATAAGTTTTAAGACAAAATATTATTCTGTGACGTACTGACATTTCTATTACTCCCTAGGGAATTTCACTTTTCTATTACTCCCGCTACGCATGCAAGCAATAGCGTGCTTAGACAGCAAAGTGTGATGAAAAAAATAATTCCACCAAACTCATTACATTATTAAACGCTTAAAATATAACTTTAAATTACCAAGAAAAGAAACCTCGCTAGCTTTCAGCATCGTAAATTACTAGTACTAATATTTTTCTTTAAGCTTTCCCAACAAATTAAATCTAGGAAAAACCCGTAACGAATTATTTTTAACAAAACATTAAGCTGGTTGCAGGTTCGCGTTGGTCGGATTATACCACGTTCATTTTCGTCGACTGTACATAATCCGAAATAGGAAAATATTTAACTGCTAGTACCGTAAAATACTGCAATTTTGCCAACCTGTCACAAATTTGCCTGTTTTGGAAAAACTTAATTTTCTATTAAACCGTTATATATTTCTTACTTCTTAAAATGGTAAAAGATGTAGAATTTATCTATCTACCCATTACAATTTATAATTTCATGGAAGCACAGGTAGTTTTGAAGTAATCCTGTATGAACGCTTGGAAAACAGCAACGTGTTTTTGGGGTATGCTCCAAACTTTTGTTACTACTGGTAAAATGTTTGTGATAAGCGACTTGTAGAGCACTGACATGGCAAGTAATAATGTTACCTCTTAGGTTTTAATGTAAACATGCTCATTAGAGGCCAGAATGACAAGAGGCAATGTTGGGAATGGTTTCATTGAATATGCATGCCCAAAATTGCCTGGTCTAGGGTTGTCACTGTTCAGTCGTTTTTTGTCGATATTAAGTAGGTACACACAAAGCAGAAATTTTCAAAAAATATACTTTAAATCATAGATGGGCTTATAGATACTTGTCATTTGTATTTCAATGAACAAGACTTAAAAATGTCAAATTTTTAAATTTGTTATAATACTCTTGTCCCTTTTATTTGGCACAACCCTAGCTACGCTTGAAATGATGTATGGAAATGTCTTAGAACACGTTACAACTTTGCCTAAAGTTTATAACGTATTTAAATTCCAATACACGTCAAACCAAACTACCAAAAACTACCAAAGATGGCGATGTCACGCTGTCCCATGTCATTACCATTATGACGTTTCAGAAATAACCAACCGTCGGTACACAGCGATATTAATAATTTAATACAACTCGTTATTGTGTAAATCGTGATAATGTTCATCCTAAATTTAAGATATGTTTTTAATGTATTAATCGCGTTACACTTCTCGGTTTGGTACTAGCTTTTGCCGTTATCTCCGTCCGCTTTTAGATTATTCTTAAAGCTATGAATTACCAGACATAAATTCCTAGGATATCATAGCACTTCCGACATCATCATCATCAGCCTATACTAGTCTACTGCAGGACATAGGTTTCTCCCATTTTACACCATCTAGCCTTCCATAGGGAAGTCCCATTTAGGTTTATGTATTGCACTAAACAAACAATAAATAATATACTAAACTCAAAAACTGAATCGGATTCCAATATACGTCAAAAAAATGCCAAAGAAGACGAAATGCCACAGTGACACGTGCTATCGTCATTGTAACATTTGTAACGTTTCAGAAAAAAAACAACCTTTTGGTAACGTACACAGTTTTCCTAAAAATGTAATCACACATTACGAGACTATTAATTGGTACCAAATGTTGTTAAATCCTGAGTTATTGCCATTGTAATTTAAACGTTTCTCCGATAAAACATTTAAATTAAATATCTTTTTTTGCGATAAGTATTTAAATAAGATTTTTTAGTTAAGAAGTAGATTTAAATGTTGTATTTAACAATATAGATAAAAAAAGCAGCTACCTATAACATTTACAGAAGTGAAAATGTACCGAACCACCTAATATTTCATTTTAATGGCAATACTTTTTGACAAGTATTGGAATCTAAATAGGTTTTCAGGATTACGTCGTAAAAAATATACTTAAGTAGTGATTATCTATTTTCTATTGACACCCTGGCTTTGAAGTACGTGCTATGAAATAAAACTATGAAAACGGATAAACTCGCGTATATTAACTAATTTTAACTTCATTCCGACGTTTCGAACACTTTACAGGGTTCGTGGTCTGCGGATGTCTGACAATGGAGGAAATTTGATAGATCTACCTCCATCAAAATAAGAAAGATGAGTACAAAAGTACCCACCAAAGAAAAATTACTAAACCACAGACAATAAATTTTAAGGGTGGATGTACATACAAAATTTGCAAATTAAGCTAGTTATTCATTACAAATATTTTCAGAATGAAGACAAGAGACAAAAATAAATAATCTACGCCAATTCTATCCCTACGCCACTGCCTGAGAAGTATTTCCTTCCTTTGTATGATTGTATTGTTAGGAAGGTATCCCAAAATTGGGACCGGCAAGAAACTCAGCGGGACAACTCTTTTCAAAAAAAATTTGTGGTATATCTTAAGATCATCATGCATTAAACCGAAACATACAATTTTGATTAATAAGGAAATTTAAAATAATTTTGAAACATTTTTGCCAGTACTAAAAAGGGGGTAATGGTCACCACCGCCTACATCAGCCTCACGGTTTATGTCTAGACTGTTCCTTTATCAGATGAACAACTGGATCCCAAGCTGGTGGTAGAGAAAAGCTTCTTTCCATTCTATTAAAGTTTGGATATTTCATTATCTCAATAGCCTCACGCAACATTCTAGGAATGTTTCTCTTCTCCTTAACGAGAACCAAAGGCTTGTCAAACTTAATAGAATGATTCGGTCCATCACTGACATGCTCCCAAACCGCAGACTGTTGTCGACGGTGCTTGACGTCGGCTATGTGTTCCTTCACCCTAGTAGTGATATTCCTATTTGTCTGCCCAACATATGAAAGCCCACATTCACAGTCCAGCTTATACACTCCTGCATTCAGTAAGGGGGTGCTATACTTAACAGGCCTCAGAAACTACGCGAGTTTATCCGTTTTCATAGTTTTATTTCATGAGTAATCCTCGCGGTAACCGAAGAAAATATTACGTGCTATGACTTAAAAAAAACCGGCCAAGTGCGAGTCGGACTCGCGCGCGAAGGGTTCCGTACCATTATCAATTTATTATTTAAAATATACAGTTAAATCAACCTACCTCAAAAACTATAGGAGATAATTTAATCAAACCAAAACTCGTTGATAGAGTTTATTAATGTGCATTAACATATATTTTTCTTAGAATTTTATATCGCGTAGTTTGAAAAATAGAGGGGGGGGGGACATATGTTTCAGACTTTGAGAGCTGATATCTCGAAAACGATTTACTTATTTATAAACCTTCATATCATTTTCAAAGACTTTTCTATTAATACCCCACACGCTTATATACAACTAAAAAAAAATTCTCAGAAACTGGCCCCTACTCTGTACCTATCAATGGTCTGAAGCAGGTAACCGCTGCCAGATTAATCTCGGGCTGCCGCCGCCGTATTAGCTCGTAGATTGTACTCCTGCTGATTACATGCGATGTACGTACCATCACACTGCTAGCTATACATCGGTAGATCGGTATACCTTATGCCAAGGTCCACTGCTGTTCAGTTAAATAGTATTGCTGAATGTAAAGTCCATTCATCCTTAGTTGTCTTATCTAGTAAACATCTTTCTAACCTAAAAGTACACGTTTTCTGTTGTAAACTGCCATATTTGCCTATACCGAAATACCTGAGTCCGTATTTGTGCAGTCCATCCGTAGTGATTAGTTTATTTTTAATTCATTTTTAATAAAGGAAACAGCAGTTTACAACAGAAAACGTGTACCTACTTTTAGGTTAGAAAGTTGTTTACTAGATAAGACAACTAAGGATGAATGGACCGTACAAGACTGGCTGTTGTACAAACAGCAACACTACACACTACACACACTTAACCCATTCAGCGCTAATCACGCAGCGTATGCGTGATTTTGCAACGCCGCTTAGCCACTGATCACGCACCTGTTGCGTTATTTTGTTTAGTCGTTTATCTCCATCATTTTTAAACTTATGGACTTAATATTGTCCATTTGACATAGTTAAAACATAAGGCTAAAATACTTTATACATATGTTTAGTATATTATCCCTGTATTCTACTTTTTTTTAACGCTAAACAAAAAATAGAGAATTCAGGGGATTGTAAATATTTTTTCATTATCTAACAAGTGTAATGAAATGTAAATAAATATTCAATTACAATATTAGCATTTCCAGACAAAATATTACTATTTACGGTACTTTTGAGAATCACGCCAACGTGTTGTGATTCAGTGGGCGAAGCGTGTTGCATTTTGAGCTCTACTAGAATAACGAAACTCGAAAAAATATACATATTTAATATGGACCTTAGCCCGCGCATGTACGGTTTATTTTGGCGTGATTCAAAATGGTGTTTATATTCTTTGTAAGATTATAAAGACCTTACAGGGGTAATGGATGGCGATATGCAGCATTTGTTTCTAACCAGCGAAATTACATGTATGTTATACCGAAATATTTAAGTTCGTAAATTATATAAAGAGTATGCGTAATAAGGTATACAAATGTTTGATGGTTTTTGAGTTTTAGTGAACAGACAGATCTAGTGCATTTATTTAGATGTAGGTAAGTACATGTACACGTACAGATACTATGAAAATACTTCAAATAAAGTTTTTATACTTGGAAAAACGGAAACTTTTTCAGCGTACATTATTTACTAATATACACACAGTTAGGTAGGTAGGTACAGTGAAAAGGACCGGGTTAGAAAAAATGCGATAAATAAAAATACCGATGAAATAAAACTATGAAAACGGATAAACTCGCGTATATTAACTAATTTTAACTTCATCTAACTAATCTTCTAATTTTAACGTCGGAATGAAGTTAAAATTAGTTAATATACGCGAGTTTATCCGTTTTCATAGTTTTCTTTCATGTGTAATCCTCGCGGTAACCGAAGAAAATAGTAAAAATACCGATGTAATTGCATTTGTTTGATGATGCAAATATAGATGTATGCTTCAGTCGATAAACACACCCAAATATCCTTACCTGTATGAAAACAAAATAGATACAATGGATGGCGGTGACTTTGTTGACGGCGTAAATTTAAAGATAAAAATTTGCGGCGACTTCAATGGCGAATTAGTGGAATTTACACAAAAGATCCTTATCAGTATAACCTTCCGATGTAGGCAGTTAAAGTTGACAACTGGTACCTGAATGAACCAAGACAATGGAAACAATGGATGGCGGCTACTTCTAATGACGATGCCCCTTTCAACAGATAAATGAAATTCACACGCAAAAGTTTTTATCGGCATAACCTAACGATTTCGGTAGACTAAGTTGACATTATTTATTTATTTATTATTTATATAGATTAGTCTTGGCTCGTCCTTTGACTATAGCGCATCTTTGTTTCGTGATCTTGTGTGTCGTGTGTATTGTGATTATCTTTTGACCTGCCTGTCGATTTTCTGACCCCGAACCTGCATTCACCTACTGACCTGGCTATGAACGCTGATAACCCGAACACGCTTTCCACGATTGACTTAGCTGTGAACTCTTTATCTCCAACTGCACTTGAAATGAACGACCCAATTTTGAACATGGACACCGATTTGACTGCTATAGGATTGGAGCTGACTGATGAAGAAAATTTATCAGGATATAATAGTGAGTATCAAAATGATGGCCTTAAAACATTAAAAATAGCATTACAATCTTTCACCAAAGTAACTGTTTCTGTAGCCTAATAGTTAATTAGCTGATAACGCCTCAGAGGCAATGAAGTCCTCCATTTGGAATTGTTCAATTCAGAAAAAACGCAAATGAATAATATAAATAATTCAATATCGTAAAATGTGTTGCTTCGGGGTTCCTTCTTTTCGCAGTCAAATTATCATGAAAACTGCGTAAATATGGAGTAATCCAACTAAGTTAACTAAATAATTCCGAATCTTCGACAAACAATATACCTACATAATATTATATTAACTGCAAGCGCAGTGCAGTTTTTTGTGACAAAAAAATATTTTGTTTATTTGATGGTGCGATAATAATGATCTACTTTACTTTTAGGTTAAGTGAAAGTTATGTTTTACATTTCATGTAAAATGTGTAAAAGTGAATATATTATGAATAAATGCAATGTTAGCAAATTAACAGTTTTTTATTTCATTTCCAAGTACTGTTTGGTTAGCGCTGTCGGAGCTTTTAAGGGCTTAAACTACAATCAATTTCATCGATAAATTACCATGCATTTTCTTTTTTGTGCCGACGATAATTAAATGGCGGCAATTTTAAAATTTCAAACAGACGAATGCGAGTGCACGTGGTATTTCTAGAATTATTCGTTTGTTATCGGTCCTATCTTTGCAAAAAAATCTCGTTAGAGAGCTCATCAGATAAGCAAACTAATAAAGCAAATCATTTGACTCTACTATTGCAACAGCAAGGCTAAACAATTTTTTTTAATTAAAATTAGTAACAAATGCACCTTCAATTTTTAATTAATTTAATTTTGCATGAAAACTAGCTCATTAAGATAGGTTTTTGGTGTTGTTATTTGCTAGTACAGGATGTTAGCTAAAAATAACACGATAATTACAGTTATACCTTAAATAATTTAAGGAATTACAATACAAGTGCTCAAACATGCACCAAAAATGTGGATTTTTTTGTAGGCAAGGTACTCTCCAACAGCTGCTGCATTAGCGTTCCCGTTGCAAAATCCATAAACAAATGATTGTCAGCAGTGTGCTGACTAGTGAAGTGGCCGCCTTCCATCCTTTCAGTGCATGTTTGAGCACTTGTAATGCCTAAAGTACTTAAGGTATAACTGTAATTATGTTGTTATTTTTTAGCTATCATCATGTACTAACAAATAACAAGACCAAAAACCTATCTTCACGACCTAGTATTCATGCAAAATTAAATTAATTGAAAAAAGAAGGTGAATTTGTTAATATTTTTACTTAAAACATTTTTTTTTGACCTTGTTGTTGAAATAGTAGAGTCAAATGATTAGCTTTATTAGTTTGCTTATCTAATGACTTCTCTAACGAGATTTTTTTTGCAAGGATAGGACCGATAACAAACGAATTATTCCAGAAATACCACGTGCACCCGTAATCATCTGTTTGAAAATTTAAAATTGCCGCCATTTAATTAACGTTGGTACAAAAAAATTGTATGGTAATTTATCGATGAAATTGATTGTAGTTTAAGCCCTTAAAAGCTGCGACACCGCTAACCAAACACCCTGTATAAAGTTAACTACATCAGAAGTGAAATTGTGTTGACCATTTATACTCTGAGACGTACTTATGTTGGTTATAATTAGGAACTTTTTTGTGAGTACCAACCCCGATATCACAAAAATAAATCATATGTTAAGTATAAATTGTGCAGATATGATTCTATGAAATTTATAAAACAGCAGACATTGTTTCGCGATGACAACTTACGAGTGTAAATAGCAAATAAAATTTCACCCGTCAGTTATTTATTTAAACAAATAAATATTCAGATATTTATTTCCACAAATAAATATCTTACAATAGTAGTAAATAATTTCATTGGTTAAAGTAATTTCCGGCATAACGCCATCCAATATGTACAACATCACGGGCGCGCGATACTGTGCGCCGCCGAGCCACTGAGTAACGCCACATGTGCGTGACTCTGCAATGGCAAGTTTGAATGTATGGTAGCGCGCCGTACTTGGATCGAGAGTTCGAGCGTCGCCCTGAATGGGTTAACTATGTAACTTACGGATTATTTTATTTAAGATTTGGGCTTTTCTCCGAGCGTTTCAACCGTCGTGACTTCGGTGGCAACATTATTACGCGTTTTCCGTGGGTATCTCATATATTTTTTGGATATATTGGTAGACGTAGTTGAGAACCAACTACGTCTACCAATATATCCGTGTTTATTTTGTTGTCTATTGTGCAAAGAATAGAGTCGATAATCTATACTAACTTTCTAAGGCGGTTATATTCTTCTTTTACTAAGTGCTTCTTATCTTACTTTGTGGTTTACGACCCAATGCTACTGGAATTTTAAGAGAATGAGCTCAGGTCATATCCTTTCAACTATAATTGACAAGTCTAAAACACTGGTTGTAACTAAATTGCAGTTCGGGATTAATCCTCCTGACAACTATCGTTCTGCAGCCCTGGATTTTGGTATTAGATACTAGATTGTGTCGATCCCGATAGATGGGATTGTGACGTGTGATCCTTGGATGACTCACGCCAGTTAGAACGTTCAGTGCCAAGCTTTCGTCTATTTTATACCCACCTATTTATTTTTAGTAACTAGCTTGTTGGTAAGAAGCAACTATGAGATGCCCCAAAAAAACGCAATATCCAAATCGAATGAAAAACCATACTTTGTGCAATTTTTTTCATGATACATAAAACATGTAGGTACATAGATTAGGGTTACGTATAATCGCACATCGCTCTGCAGCCCTGGATTTTTAGACAAAAAAACGGTTTTCTCTTCATTTCCTTGCTATTTTATATGATACCCTTTACACCGCAATTATTGTCAATTTAAAAAAGACGATAGAGTTCATTATTAAGTTAGCAAATCGCGACTTTTCGGTTGCAAAGGGAATAGGTTTATTTTATGGGATTAGCCAGCCGTTCTTGAACTTAGGAACCCTACACTAAGCTTGGTGGCTTGGCCCGGGGTCCATATTGGCACTTATACAATTTTTTCTTCGAATATTTTTACTAATACCGTTTTTTACTCATAATCATCATTACTCCGAAAATTTTATCTCATACTTTTTTTCTTACTAAAAATTATACTTCTACCTACAATGTTCATAACGATTTTTATTTCGAAATTTTATCCGCCTAAAGTCGTCAAGTAGATTAATCTATACTCATAAAGTTATTTGAAATAAATCGTTTATTTATAAACATTTTCCCATTAGGTTCACTCTGTTGTGGTATAATTCTTTTATGAATAACATAAACTATGTAGTGGGCATTTCTCCGAGCGTTTCAACCGCCGTGACTTCGGTGGCAGCCTTACTTCACCAATCCCGTGAGAGATGCAAGAACTTTTGGATATATTGGTAGACGAGGTGGGACCCTTATTATGAGCTTGGAAAATAGGGACACAGAGGAAGTGCCATTTTGTAATAAGTTATATGTAAGCCAATGTTTTGAAATTTACGGCATAAGAGACGTATCTTCAAACGTGTACATATGTTGCTGCTATAGGACACCGAATGATGCAAATTTCGAAACATTTATGAAGCAATTAGAATTTCTGCTGGAACACCTCTTCAACAAAATGGCCATTATTTGTGGCGATTTTAACATTAATATGTTAGTTGATAATAAGCAGCGCAATGACTTTTTGGGTTTATTAAGATGCTACAATTTCAGACATCTTATAGAGGACATTACATTCGTCAGAAACAATGCACAATCTTGCCTTGATAATTATATTACAAATCTCCCTGCAAATCTTATTGCAGGCACTGATATTGACCACAATGGAATAGCAGATGGTCATGCAGGGATTTTTTGTGGTTTTTACACTGTCGAGGAAGATCTAGGAAGAGTGAAGGAGCTTCCAATAGTAATTGAAAGACGATTTTTTACGGAAAACAACATTCAGGCCTTTAGACAAAAGCTTAAAAGTTTAGATTGGACTGAGCTTAGCATAAATAGTTTTTTAGAAAATATTACTGATATGTTTGATCACTGTTTTAATAAAAAGCAGGTCAAATCAAATAAGAAAGAATATCCGCTAATAAAATGGATCACTAAAGGTATTAAAGTAGCCAGTAAAATGAAAAGGGTACTCTGTAGCGTAGATAAGTCTGCCTGTGATTCCTCTATCTTAGGATATCGGGACAAGTACATTAATATATTTAGGAGAGTTGTCAGACATGCAAAAAGGTCAGCCATTCAAGTACAAATTGAAAATGCTAAAAACTCGGCGAAAGGAATATGGGACATTGTCAACAAAAAAAGGAACAATGTTCGCGGTTGCAAACAGGGTAACGTCGCCATTAAATTTAACTCTAAAATGGTGCAAAGCCCTCAAGAGGTGGTGGAAATTTTTTCGGCACAATTTGACCATAGCAATGATCCGGGGCCTGGTGATTTATCTTCTGCAATTCACTGTTTGGAGCACGCAAGCAGAAAGCGTTTCACCAATTTATCATGGCGTCCAGTATCGGAGTCGGAGATTTTTAAAACTATAAAATGCATGGTGAATAAAAAATCGTATGGGTATGACGAGATACCAATAACCTTAATTAAAAGATGCAATGACTTACTTGTGGGCCCACTTGCCTCCCTATTTAATAAGTGTTTCTATCACGGCGTTTTTCCGGATCAGATGAAAATTGCTAGAGTCGTGCCGGTCTACAAGAAGGGTAGTAAAACAGATCCAACTAACTATCGGCCGATTTCACTGCTGCCGACGTTGTCAAAAGTTTTCGAAAAGCTTATCAATTCCCGCCTCCTCGAGTACCTGAATGACAACTCTATTATTAACGCTAGGCAATTCGGGTTCCAAAAAAATCTTTCAACTACAGATGCGGTAGATTGTTTTGTAGATGACGCTATACTGCAAATACACCAGAAAAAAAGAATAACCGGCCTCTTCCTCGATCTCAGCTCCGCATTCGATACAGTGGACCATGAGATCCTTTTGAGGAAGCTAGAGTTCTATGGTATCAGGGGAAATGCTTTAAAACTACTAGAAAGCTACCTCAACAATCGTAAGCAATTCGTAGAGCTGAAAAGCCGGGAGAATAATATTGAGAGCGCTCACTCACTTAGTCAATGTTAAGAGAGGCATCCCTCAGGGTACTATTTTGGGACCCTTGCTATTCATACTCTTCACAAATGACCTGGTTAACTTTATTGACACCACTGTTCCTGATTGCCGGTTAACTTTGTTTGCTGATGATACCAGTGGGGTCCTAGCGGCCGATAGTATGAGCGAGCTTAGCGAACTAGTGAAAAAAGCAATAGACACATTTCAGTACTGGTTCCAAACCAATAATTTGAGACTGAATACAGGTAAAACTCAAGTAATGTTGTTCAAAAATAATAAAAAAAAAAGGATAAGCTTGAAGTACTTGTAGATGGGGTAGCGATTGATGTAGTAAACGTTGTGAAATTCCTCGGCATTAGTATTGATGCTAATCTTAACTGGAAACCAGAGCTAGAGGCTGTAGAAAATGCAATTTTTTCCGCATGTTATGCGATTAGAAGCCTAAGGGACGAACTCACGGTTGAGCAGCTTAAAACAGTGTACTATGCCTTAGTTGAGTCTAAGCTAAGGTACAGCATTAAATGTTGGGGAAATAGCTTTCAGTACAATAATAACCGAGCCATGATCGCACAAAAAAGAGCGATTCGAACTATGTTACGCATCCCACAGTTAACTTCTTGCCGAGATCAATTCCCGAAGTTGAGAATCTTGACGGTTCCTTCACTATACGTGTTAGTCTTGCTGACCGATTTTGTTAAGAACCTAGGGAAGGTGGAGTCCTCTGCAGAAAGGGAGCTGCGCCTTCAAAGTCGCACTAAAAATATCACGTCCACTCTCTGTCCTAGATGCAAAGTAGTAGAGCATTGTGTAAGATGGTTTACTAATGTTTGGCAAATAATTTTTCCCAAAGTATCACATCGCAAACTATTTTTCCCAAATTTTCATTTGGCAAAAATTCAATTATCAAAACTACTTATCGCAATTTTACAGTTAGCAAGCCTTTTTGTTGGCAAGCGATTGTTTAGCAAAGAATTACTTGGTCGTTTTTATTTTCCCAAAATATTTTTTGGCAAATGCATCGTTTGGCGTAACATACTAATCCCAAAATATTGTATGGCATACGATTTATACCGCATATACAATATTACATCGCAACCAATTTTTCGCATAAAGTCATTTCGCCGAAAGATCATATTCCAATTGAATCTTATGAAATCGTTTTATTTTCCAACTAAATGGTTGGGAATTCTATCTTTGGGCTTGGCTTTTTATAATGCATATTTTCATGTAGTTGATGGTTTAGCTGGCATTTAGTTAACTAAATAATTACCAATGTTTTTGGGTATAGTTTATATAGGTATGTTCATGTTTTTTTTAATAAAAGCTTACACGGGGTTTCATATTATGTTGATAAACAATTAAAAGTCGGGTTCTAAACAGTAATTTAGATGAAACTGATGAGGGAACGCAATGCCGAGGGAATAACAAAACAGTCGGTTCTGGCACTCGCCGGCCGCTGCCGCGGCACGCTCGCTTCGCTCGCTCGGCTCGTGCGCTGTATGGTCGCAGTTTCACCTAACACTCCTCCTCGCTTCGCTCGTCGTCGTACCTAACGGTGGCTCTGGGATAGTTTTTTTATGAAAATGAAAATAAAAATATAGTTTTTTTATCCGTGGCCATGTGTGCCTTCTTAGTATCTACCTACCAATAAAAATATGAATAGTGATCATTACATATGATGGATTTTATTTTCTCACTTCATTAATTATGATACTAATTATTCATGAAATACGTTTTTTGTTCCAGGCAAGTTCAAGCCAAGGGTTGTGCAAAAAAGTACGAAATTCCTGTATAGACCTATGAACTTTAAAATAATATTATCATTTGCCAGGCTTTTGCCATAAGTAGAGCTTGCGAAGTATCAAATTTGGCAATTTTTTTTTTGGATTTTAACTAATGACAAAATAAAACATTTGCTTAATAAGCATTTGCTTAATAAAATGTTGACGAAATGAAACTTTGCAAAATAATAATTTGACCAAATGAATAAAATGAGAAATGTAACTTTGCTAAAGATTTGTTTGGGAAATGAGACTATTGCGATAAGTTTTTTGGGAAGTCATATTTGGGAAACATAATTTGCCAAATGGCAGTACACCGTGTAAGATACCAATCAGTCAGACTTTTCAACAAACTACCTACACAACTAAAAGTTATTGCGAACCACAAAACCTTCAATGAAAAATTAAAACTATTTTTGTTGAGGGGGTGTTTCTACAGTATCGACGACATATTTTGCGCATAATTAATTTTATTGGATATTTTTTATTGTATTAATTTAACGACGTATTAACATAATTTGTTCATTGGTTTTACAATTTGCAAATATTCTGACATTGTTTATTGGCTATGGAACTTAATTATAATATATTATTTGTATTTGTAGATAAGCTTAGTTTATACAAATAATGTATTATTTAATGAGATTTTTCAAACACAATCTTGTATTGTTTCTGAATAAATCAATCAATCAATCAATCAATCAATCAATCAACGTAGTTGACAACTACCAATTAATCCAAAAAATGTAAAAGATACCCGCGGAAATCGGAGAATAATGTTGCCACCGAAGTCACGGCGGTTGAAACGCTCAGAGAAATGCCCTAGTCATAATGGGCTTTGTGCAGAAACTGTTGTGACATACTCAACTTTAGCATATTTCTTTGTGGCAGATTTCGAGTTGTTCGAATATTATTCGAGCATAATTTCGATGCTCCTATTTATGATGAGGCATAATCTGGATGTGCATAAAAAGTATCGGCATAGTTTGTTTTAGCATAACAGAGAAGGAATAATTACAACCTCTCAATATAATCGAGGTAATAGTAATATTCTATACGTTACTTACTGTGTTACTGAGCTGAGTACTTTCTAGGTTGCTAAAAAAAATAACCTCGAAGACTAAGGCGGGAGCAAAGCTCCCGCCTTAGTCTTCTAACCTAACCTATCCGAGTCGGATCTGCCCCGGAAGGTTTTGTTCGCTCGCTTCGCTCGCTCACTGCAGAAATTTTCACCCTCACAGCAAATTCTGCCTGACGAAAAAGGCAAGTTTCGAACATGTGGCTACATGCCAAAAAAAAAATGCAAATCTAATTTCTGTCTTAAAACACTCGGCGTAATTAATGATATGCCAAGATAGTTTCGGACAAAATGATATTCGAAATATTGTTATTTAAGCCAAGTGATGATTCTGTCTCATTAAGTTGATGCCAAAATAGATTATACCAAGTCTGTTATGTCCTAAGCGTTTCGGACAAAAAAAGTTTAGAGGGAACCCGTTTAGTACAGTACCTACTCTGCCACAACCTGATTTGTGCAGGTAGCTAGTTTACAGTAATAGTACGATTTATATTTAATTAAACAAAAATAATTCATACATAAAACCAGTACAGATAAAAATAAATACCTATAACATTAGAATATATAGCATAAAATAAGTATAGTGAAAAATTATATAAACATAAAAGTTAGTACTAAAAATATGTATGAAAAACAATATTATGAACATAAATAATTCTATGTGATGATGTTTATGAACAAAGATTATTCTAAATACCGATCATTATGAAGTTAAATTGTATAAGAAAAATTTTCGGAGTTCTAATAATCTAAGTTGCAATTTTATAAATACTTTGGCGCACCCCTTGGCCCGACATGCTGTTGGATGTTTTTCAACCCTGAAATTGGCAAAGTACATATTTTTGACCCAGTTTTTATTTTTTCTGCTCTACACATACACAATGTCAAGGATGCTAGAACGCACGATTTTTTTGCCAATTTAAGAGTCAACATTTCGCTCAGCGAATAAGCATTGCCATACAGCGTGGCAATGCGGCCAGCCTTCTGGGCACACTGCTCATTGGCAGCGATTTGGGAGAGATTTTTTATTTGTAGATTCCTTCAATTTATATGTATACAAATTTTGAATTATTGATTATTTTCAATAGTGTTAACCTAATTATGTGTGATTGAATAAATATGAAAGTATTTAAGAGTTAATGTGGAAGACAGGCTTCAGTGGCTAGTTTAGCAATATTCAACACAGCAGCAGCATTTGGATGAATCTGTGGCATCCAGCAGCCACACATCTAGCGCACTCGAAGCCACAATTTAGTTTGCGGTTTCCGCTGACAGCGAGATTGTTGTGTTGCTGTCAAACCCTACAGCCGGCTTTTTTAGGTTTTACTAGTTTTAATTTTTTTTAACTATAATTAATTTAATAACTAAAACATTAAAAATTACATTATAAATTAACTTTCAATATTAAAGTAAAAAACTAGATCTTAAAAGTAAACTTAACTTAAAAAACAAAATTATATAGGTAAGTACCTACATAAAAAAAACATGGCAAAAATACCCGTCAATATCCGCCGCGTCATATATCAATATTCGATAACTAATTGTTAATTTAGACATAGACATTTAATCCCACTAGTTTTTTACTCTTTTTTATGTGGCAAAGGTAGACAACTGAGCTCTCAGCCCACCTGATGGAAAGCAGGATCTGAGGCCTATGGGCAAAGTGACCAAAAAATCACCTATGCGCTGCCTACCCTGAGGACTTAGATGGATTGCCTCTATGTTTATTTTTTTTGTTAATTATTATGATTAATTGATTGTTTTTTTAAGTTTAAATACAAACACAATGAATATTGTTAATTGAATATAATAAATTGAATTGAATATGCCAGTAATTACACCAGCTATCATGATGATGATGATGATGATGAATATGCCAGTAATTATATCGGCTATCTTACCCCCAAACCGGAACACAGTACTTACTATTTAACTATTTATTTACTCTGCCTTCGTATCATTAACTTCCGAAACCTAATGCTTGTTTTTTTTCCTCAATAAATAAAATAAAATAAAATGCGTGCATACACGGGCAAGACTCAAAAAAATCGTGGGTCAACGCCATCATATAGTACGAAAAATTCTGTATAAGAAAAAAATACAAAAAGATAGTGCTATAGGGTGGTCGTTTTAGAGACCGGTGCCCTATAAAGGGTTAGTAAGCATAGGCCCCAACTCCTCCTGCGGGTGTCGTAAGAGTCGACTAAGGGATTGAAGTATCACTGACCATTCTACAAGATTGATGATGGGCAGCAGCGTCATCATAGTGGACACATTACTGCGATCGTCAATCCGCTTGCCCAGCGTGGCGATTATAGGCATTTACCTCCTAATGCGTCTATACGCATGGTTAATAGGAGAGGCCTACGTCCAGCAGTGGACTAACATAGGATGATGGTGATGAAGCATAGGTATTAGAAGGGGCTAAGTCCAGCAGTGGACTGAAATTGGCTGAATCAGGCAACTCTCGGAATGCCCGAATTTCGGCGTTTAACCGCAACAGCTGTCTAATTTCTGTGTAACTACCGTGTAATGGATTATCCCTCTGGGCTTACAATTATGTTTATTATGAACACTGTGATCGAGTGAATTATTACGTTTGAAAACAATCGACTGTAGCACGTATACGTTTGTAATGATTTATGTTATGAACCGTGATAGATTCTGTGATAAATCCGATTTATTGTCTTATGACAATTATAAGTCGGGTATTATGTGCATGTTATCTGTCTATCTAGGGTTGTCATATACCAGGATTTACGGTGAGGGCATACCTTTTTAGAATTTATCACTAAAATATTTGTACCTCAGTCATGGTTGCTTTTAATGTTTTTAAGTAGATATCTATATTATGTCGTCGCTTAGTATGTCTAATTGTGGATCAAAATGTACAAACTTTTTGAAATTTTTTCATGAATCCTAAAGGCGCGTTTTCATTTAGCGTTCTGAGCGAGCATCCGTTCGTTCTTGGGCAGATGAAAACAATAATTCACATGGCAAAATGTTCGTTCGTCAACCCACGACCAAGCGAATGCTCGCTCAGAACAGTAAGTGAACACGCGGCTTTATAGTTTCGCTATGTCCGTCTGCCTGTCTGTCTGTCCGCAGCATAGCTCAGAGTCCGTTAGTACTAGAAATTTTGCAATTTGGTATTTGTACCTACACATATTAATCACGCTGACAAAGTGGTAGAATAAAATACAGATAAAAATATTTTCGGGTACCTCCTCTACATGTAAGTTGGGGATGCTCTATTTTTAACTGAAATCTACTCTGTCGCATTGTTGACTAGGTCTTTAAAAAAATAAAGGAAAGATTTTTTCTCAATATTATTGGAGATTAAAACTTTTGAACTGTCAAGATTTCTGGGCTTATTTAATATTTTTGTAAAGACATTAATTTTCCGTGTGCACTGCCAACCCTACGCATCTACATCCTAAATTCTGGGTATCTTGAGAATTAATTGAAACATGATATCCAATTTGCAACCTTTACTACACAAACGGATCTACATAAAATAGTTGCCAAGTTTCCTTCGTTATCGACAAGATTTGACAGGTTTCTGTATTGAGATACAATATAGGTCAGTTTGAAGATGTCGGGGCTTAAGGCCAACCCACTCCAGATGCGTGTGCATCACGTGCGCGTGTGAGAGGCGTGCGAGTTGTAGCGTATGTAAATGTCATATTACATGGCACACCGCTTGCGTGACGTCAACGTGCACGTGATTTGCCATATATACTGGCACAGAATAATTAATAGTGCTTATCTGAAGGGACCACGGAAAAAACATGTCCAAACCCTAAAAAATCAGGGTAAATTTACACCTTGTCCTGTTACAAGTAAGGTGGTTTTTCCTTGACATGTTCTTTCGGTGGACCCTTCAGATACTACATAATATTATCTATTTATTTTTTTGGAAATATTGGTAGTTGTCAACTAAGTCTACCATTATTTCCAAAAGTTCTTGCATCTCTCACGGTATTCGTGTGATAAGGCAGTCATCGAAGTCACGGCGGTTGAAACGCTCGAGGAATGCCCATCTACTAAAGGTGCATGCAGACCAAAAGAGCATTCGCTGTTCTATCCCCCTACTCTACGAAATTCGATCGTTACACGAAACGTGATTCGTTGATTTCGAAGAGTGGGGGATAGAATAGCGAATGCTCTTTTGATCTGCATGCACCATGCACCTTAATGCGATTCAGTTTAGAACCTAACGCCGCGGCCACGACATCGATCTAAGGCGACCGGCTCAGCGGAAAACGTATGGTGCTCTCCCTCTCGTACCCATATCGGCGTCCCGCTCCAACTCATGGATTCGCTCGCCGCTGGTCGCCTTAGACCAATGTCGTGGCCGGGACATAATCTCATTCGCGATGTGACAGTTCCATAGAATACCTGTCAAAAACAGACAAGTTGAACCTAAATTAAATCACATTGAAGATTCCGAGATCCGATTCGCTCTCTGAATATAGATCATTACTTACTCCGCTGGCTCAGCGACCCGAAGTGGATCTTGGCCTCCGACACTAAGCTCCGCCAGTCCTCCCTATTCTGTGCAGCTTGTCGCCAATCGAAATCGGCTTCTCGAAGCTGACACAAGTCTTTTTGGACTTCGTCAATCCATCGGTATCTAGGGCGCCCCACCGGACGCCGTCCACTAGGACGACCCAGATGGACCTTTTTGGCGGCTCGGTGATCTCCCATCCTCTCCACATGGCCGAGCCAGCGAAGTCGAGCAGACTTGCTCTCGCCAATTATGTTGGGCTCGGACACCAACTCTTCCACTTCTGCGTTGCTCCGGACTCTCCACCCTCCATCCTCTCCCTGAGTAGGCCCCAGAATCTTTCTATAGATATTTCTCTCCGCCACCAAGAGCTTGTTCTCTTCCTTCAGGGTCAGCGTCCAAGCCTCGCATCCATACAGCAAGATCGGCTTTATGACAGTTTTGTAAATCCTGATCTTGGTTCTTCTGCTAATAAGCTTAGACGCTAGTATTTTGTGAAGACCTGCTGAGCATCTTAGGGCGTTCTGAATGCGAAGGTCAATTTCCTCTTGTCTCTGGTTTGTATCTGTCACTGTACATCCCAGGTATTTAAATTTAGGTACCCCTTTGTACGTGGTGCCATCGACATCAAGGTTCTTCCTTCTTGACCTGGAATCTTTGTACCTCCGCATATGGAAATACTCCGTCTTGTCAAGGCTGATTCTGAGACCCACTTTCCTACCTTCTACATCCAGAGTCTGAGCCATCCGTCTCACTTCATCTTCGCATTTTCCTAGTAGAGCCAGATCGTCGGCATATCCCACAATCTTATGTCGCCCGTTTAACTCCACTCTGCCGTCAATCACTAAAACTTTCCGAATGACGTATTCGAGTACTAGATTGAATAACATTGGGGAAAGAGCATCTCCTTGTTTGAAGCCAGTGGCTACGACAAATTCTTCGGTGAGTGCTCCGCCTACGCTGACTCTTAACCTGCTAGTATGAGTGGCGACCCTAATCATCCTTACTAGTTTGCTGGGTAACCCAAAAGACTGTAGTATCAGAAAGAGTGTTTCTTTGTCCACACTATCATAAGCCTTGGTGAAATCGACGAAAAGTGCGTGAATGTTTTGAGCGTACTCCCATCTCTTCTCCATGAGCTGCTTCAGTACAAACACCTGGTCAATTGTGCTCCGACCCCGGCGAAACCCGCACTGATAATCCCCCAGAATGGTTTCCGCAAACGGTTCTAAACGGCCCAGGAGAATGTAGGCGAGCACTTTGTATGCCGTCGGAAGTAGAGCAATACCTCTGTAGTTGGAGCACCTTTTCTTGGAGCCTTTTTTATGTACGGGGCATATCACACCCACATTCCTTCAACCGGTATCATTACTTATTTATTTATTTTTTCAAAATATTCATTTTCAGTACTACAATTTATGTACCTACATAGATTTAATCTAATTAGTCTACTTAACCTAACCTACGAGTATATCTAAGATTGGCCCTTGTGGCATTGTACCGAGGATGCTGGTGGCATTTCCTCGCTGTATCGCAATACTGATGCGTTGTGCGAGGAAGTCGCCAGCTCTTCGTTCTTTAGTTACGTAAACCAGACGTTTCGCGATCTCAGCAAACAATTTGCGTGCGCTGGGGCCCCATGAACCTAAAGTTTCTACGCCAAACGGTACAAAATCGTACTCTTTGCCGAGGCCCATATATCTATAACGTTTTTAAAATTCGGCATTTTCTGACGCAGCGGCCGCCAGGCAAACGTAGTTCGTTGACTTAAGTATTTTAGTCAAATTCAGTTTATAAATACCTAATCTAAATGCTTAATTCAGCTCCAGCCAACTCAGTAACTAACTAAAGGCATATATTTGCCGACGTGTGCCGGTTCCTTAACAGTTTGGGTTCGTGAAACTTAATCGTTCGCCTCACTTTTGGCTAAATACAGAGTTGCTAATATACCTGAAGTTTGGAATGTTACAGTTGGTTTCGGTAATTTCCTCTAAGTTGAAGTATTTAAATGATTACTATATCTCGATATTTTTCTAGCAGTAGACTTAGGACAGGATTAGTGCGACAATATGTCGCCGCGAGATAGACTATCCTTCCCTCTTTTTTTCATATACCTAGTTAGTAAAAGATGGAAAATCTATCTCGCGGCGACATACTGACATACCAATCATGTACTAAGCATACAGGAACGAGAAATTGACAAAATTGAACATCGACGTAACTGTAAGAGTCATATATTGCATTTTTAGTTAAAATTACGTACGTTACGTAACGTATTTTTACGTACGTAAAAATGCGAACGTGTTTCGCAATATATGTCAAAGACGCCAATTCTATGAAAAATCAGCCAGCCATAATATTTGTTTTCATCACACTTGCTGTCTAAGCGCGCCATTGCTTGCATGTATCGCGGGAGTAATAGAAAGTGACTTGCCTAGGGATTTCATTTTTACACAGTTGTACAGACGTTCTTACACAGAATTAGAGTGCACTGGGACATATTTTTGAACATTTTTGTGTACACCTTATTTTGTCTTTGACTGAACTTTGGGTGAACCGATACGCACTAGGCCGATTTTTCCTTTACTACTATTAAATTTTATTTGTCTGATAAATAAACGTTCATTTCACTGCCTTTATATTTTCCGGTTCGGTTTAATATTACCCAAATGTAATTAATATTCCGTTTGGCCCATTTTCCATGCGATTGCTACTCAGTTACTAATGTCCAATATCCCGTTACGCCTACTAACCGGGTTTTATTGATAATAGAATAATAATTTACTTGAAAATATAACATTGTAATGAGACTAAAAGGGCAATGGAGAGAGCTATGCTAGGAGTCTCTCTGCGTGATCATGTAAAATATGAGACCATCCGCAGCAGAACCAAAGTAATCGAAATAGCTCTCCGAATAGCTTTTAAACTGAAGTGTCAGTGGTCGGGGCACATTGCGCGTAGAACCGATGGCCGTTGGGGCGGGAAGGTTCTCGAGTGGTGGCCACGTACTGGAAGGCGTAGCGTGGCCCCCCACAAGGTGGACTGATGACCTGGTGAAGGTCGCAGGAGTCTGCTGGATGCGGGTGGCGTATTACCGGTGGCAATCTTTGGGGGAGGCCTATGTTCAGCAGTGGACGTCTTTTGGATGCTGATGATGATGATGAATGAAACTAATGAGGCTTTCCAATATTTTTCTTGCCACCATGCGGCAAAACGTTGTGAGCATAGCCTAGCAATATGGCACTGGAGATTTTTTCTTCGTCTCTTAATTACCTATTTAGGAGCGAAATTTTCATATTGAAATTATAACTGTCGTGTTGACGCCTGACATGATTTTATTATAATATCGGAATGTAAGTTACTTATTAAAAGAAGTCAAATAATCTTTTAAGTTAGTAATGAGCTATTCCGTTAATCGATAAGTGTTTAAAATAGTCAATCTCTTTGATAGTTGGGTCAAACGCAAACCCATGTTCGGAGTATTTCCGGTGGACAATCTAAAAGCTTAGTTTTCCCATAAAGCTTGGTTTTCTTATGAAAGCCTTATCTTCATTAAGACCTACTCCTTTTCACTGGGTTTTATGATAAAAATCATTACTACCTGTCCACAGGCTGTTAACTATCGACCACAGGAAAGAAAAAGTGCGTTTTCAGCTGAACTGTAGAGCCCTTCTTTCCTGTGGCCAATCAGTAAGCAACTGGTAGGAGTGTAGTTGTGATTTTTATCATACAATTCATAGTCATTTATAATATAGTCATAGTCATTTATTTACAATATTCTAAATATTACATGTCAACAAGTTATTATACATTCGAAATGGTAAAAAAAAGAAATAACCTAATTATAGTGTAAGTTTGTACATTACAATTGTGATTCGATTACATTTTTAAAAAATAAATGTTATATGTACAATAATAAATTAATTAGTCAAGGTAGGTACATCAATAATAATTCGAAAATTTTAATTTGATGTAATTATTCCAGTATTTAAATTATAAAATGTCAGGTAGATTGAAATAATCATTAAAATCATAAAACGAGTGGTGCAGTAGCCACTTCCTTAATTTATTTAAAAATAGTGTTGTGCTACCTGCATTCTACTAGGATTAACATCAAAAAACTCGTACATAATGTGTATTGAAATATATAATAAGTTACCCGACGAGTTCAAAGAACAGGAGTTAAAAGTATTTAAAAAAAAAAATGTTAGCGTGGTTAAGTGAGCAGTGTTTTTATAGTGTCAGGGAATTTGTAACTAGATAATTTGTAGGTATGCATGTTAGACTAAGTTAGATTAAATTAATTTTGTACGCCGATGTAAGGCACAATGTGGTGCATCTGTAAATAGCTTTAAGATCCACTGTAACCCACTATTGACAGAATATAATATTTCATTTCATTTCATTTCATTTCATTTCATTTCTTTATCAATAGGAAAGGAGTGCCTTTAAATGACGATAAGTGTTTAATAAGAAAATTAACTCTCATAGCCCTTAACTTTTAAAATGTCCACCGTAAAGACTCATAACATTGAGTTTGACCCAGTTAGATTTTCGCTATGCATTTTGCGCTCCTTGCTTATGTCTCCTCATCTAGAATTCTACATATTAAATTAACAAACGGTACTTAATCACGTAAACTTTTGTTAAATTTTATTTTGATTTTGGGCATAACGATGCACCGGGGGTCCCAGGCAGACTAAGTTAGAAGTACTAGTACCCGACGCTGTACCAATACTCGTCATCATAGCTTGAGTGGCCATCGATAAGATAAAATCAACTACCTATTAAGGAATTTAAACGATGATAAATGTATGTACCTTTAATGCTTCATATCCTAACTTTGAAATAATTAGCTTATATTTAAAATATTTACAACATAATTTTAAGACAGGCTGACGTTTATTAGGACTGAGTGTTAATATTTTCAATGTCTCAATGTTATGTGACGTTCAAACTTGTACTGAAGTGACATCTATTGGGACTGCCAGCAAAAGCACCTGACGCTTACTCGTACAATGGAGTTGACTAAGAAAAGGACCCCGGGCCTAAAGTATGGAAAATGTGGTTTCAGTCAAATCTCCTGAAATTTTGATATGTTATAGATTTCAGTGCCCTGAATAAAAAACTCTATGGGTGCTACCACGGTTTCTTGGTCCCTTTCCATGTTCTGCTCGATTTTGTACCAGATAACAAAGTAGTACTTAGTTCTACTTCGGGTCTATTTATTTAAACAATTGACATTAGTTTGAAACTTTTTCGTGGTAATTAAAGCTGGCCCCAATTTCACCACATTGACAAGTGCTACCATTGTAAATTTACTGTTTCTCCAATCTGAGGCGTCTATAAGCTACATTTACCGTTTACCATCGGAAGGGCCGTGCGTTTGTTTGCCACCAGCATAAAATGTAGTGCAGGAACTTTAATAAATCAGCAGTAAATAACTACTTTTTTGCGAAGAAAAATTACAATTGTCTCGAAAACACGACAATTGTAGCGAAATTCCGACATATGCCGAACCTCATGTCAAGATCAAATGAGAATTGTACTAAACCTTGCGACAATTGTCACGGGTTTCGGAAAATAAAAAGTAGTTTATTAACGATTTAATAAAGTTATCAGTAATAATTTTATGTTGGTGGCAAACAAGCCCATTGGCTGTCCGATAGTAAGAGGTAGCCGTAGCCTACGAAGGCCTGTGACGTCAGTAACAGTGATATTTTACAATTGTCACACTTGTAATTATGGTGAAATAGGCCACTGGTTAGTTAAAGACATAAAACGTCTACAATATCAACTTCATACGCTCTTGATTGACTTATCGTTTATAGCTAAATGTGTGATTCTATAATATAATAATATTACCTAGGTACTTAACATTGTAAAATATGAACTCATTCAAACATTAGAAAATATGGCGCTACTTTTAAATAGAGGACATTGCTTCGTATGTAATAATGCTGTTGTTTTTTGTGCACTGCCCTGGCTGGATACCTACCAGAAAACAAGGAATAAAAAATTAAATCTGCTATTTCGTTCAGAGAATCTATGAACAACATGCCGGCTGAGTTCAACAACGAGTCCCGTGTGTGTATTAATTGTGGTCGATTGCTGAACTCAGCCGGCATTGTATGTAGACGTTTTATGTCTTTAACTAATCAGCATTATCACAAGAAAGGTTCAAGCTAATGTCAAATGTTTAAATAAATAGACCCGAAGTAGAACTAAGTACTACTTTGTTATCTGGTACAAAATCGAGCAGAACATGGAAAGGGACCCGGAAACCATGGTAGCACCCATAGAGTTTTTTATTCAGGGCACTGAAATCTATAACATATCAAAATTTCAGATGATTTGACTGAAACCACATTTTCCATACTTTAGGCCCGGGGTCCTTTACAGTTTTTAACTTTTGAGAAATTTTGATATTGTCACTCTATAAAATAAATATTAACCCTCTTATTCATAAACGTCTGCTAACTTAATAAGCCGCTAAGTATTGTTTGTCCCTTTTGGTCTTATGGACATATTGTTAAGGCCGAAAGGGACAAACAATTATTAGCGGCTTGTTAACTTAGCAGTCGTTGATGAATAAGGGGGTAAGTATTTAACAAAACTAACAAACTCCTCTTCCAAAACACATGACAATACTTTATGTAGATTTTACATATGAGCAAAATAACGTGATTCAAATAAATATTTTCTGTTAACATGTTGCGTACTAGTACTACTAGCTTTTACCTACGATCACGCAATTCAGTCCCGTTTATCGTTAAAATACCTAAATTGATAAATGATAACTGTGAAAGTTTAAATCATTATGAATTTAAACTTTTTTGAGACATAATAAATAAAAATTGTGTATTAAATAGGTATAAAATGTTTTGGAGAGCCTTGATAGCGCTTGTGAGTCTCTTAGTGTAAACGCAGGCTTGATAATGGAGACCTAGGCTCTCCGAAACATGTCGCGCGTAGAGACTAAATACACGTGAGTTTAACCGTAATAATATTTTTCTCAAACTTGCTACGGAATGTTGATGTTACTTACTTTAAATTAAACCCGGAAATACTATTTATCCGATGTCATGTGCTAAAATGTTATGTAAAGATATTTCATGTATTTATTTCACGCCTAGGACTGCAAACAAACTGTCATTTGTTTTGTAACGTCAAATTGTGACACTAGGTCTTGACATTCAGCCACAGAAAAAAAAAAACCTTAGAACTAATGTCTATACCACCAGTTAAAAGGATACCTCAAACAGATTAAAAAAAAACGTTAGGCTCGAATGTTTTTTTTTAATGTTTTACGATACTGTACTATTGGTTTATTTACAAATTAAATAGTGTTCGGCGAAATCAGTTCGTTTTATTTCATGGCAAGTTTGAGAAAAGCACTATAAAAATCTTGGCGAGAAACAGGGTTACAGGCCGCGTATCCCTATCCGGCCTCAGTTCCTTCGGCCAGATAAATCTACTTGGCCTGTAACCCTTCGTTTTCCGTCCTCTATAGTAATGTACTATATTGTTATATAAATTCTACGTACGTTCATTAAAGGTGCGTTTAAACCAAAAGAGTTTAAACCAGAAGGTTCTAGCTCCCGTTCTACGAAATCAACCAATCACGTTTTGTGTACCGATCGAATTTCGTAGAGTGGGAGGTTAGAAAAGCGAATGCTCTTTTAGTTTGAACGCACCTTTATAAATAGTTAACCGTGTTTTGTATTTTAAAACAAAATATTACTAAATTATTCAAAATCGCCTCGATAGTGAACAACAGTGTCCCGGGTACTATCAGACGCCGTAAAATTTAACCGTCTCGTTGTTCTCGAAAGTGCCCGAATGTGAGACAAGCCATTATCTTGGCTAATGCAAGTTGCAAGCAGCGGGGTTAATCGGCCAAGTTCCTATCCTTTGGAATAGAAGTGTTGTTGAGGCTAGAAGAGCTTCGGTGAAGCGAATATTTGCTAAATATTCACCCCGTTGGGGGGCGTTTAAGTATTACGTAAGGCAATTTTGGGAGGACGGTGGTCTTGTAATACGTTACGATGCATTACAGGGGCGGGAGGGGGTCTTCCTTACAACACGTTACGTAACATTGTTTTTTAAAAGTAAAAAAGTAGGGAATCGAAACTCCTAAATTGGCAACCATTTTCAGTTACGGTTCACGGGGAATCTGATTACCGCAAAGGCAATTAAAACTATACCAAGGATAAAAACTATAACATAACTGTTTACGACTTTAGGGTAAAATAGTACATTATGACACAAGTGCGAAAAATGTTTATGATGTTTTAAAACACGACCGATAGGGAGTGTTTTAAATCGACACGAATTACGAATTTCGTTTTTGCACGTGTCTCGTTCGACGTTTTTTAGTACAGATGGCCCTCCGAAGTTTTGGACCTGACGTAAAATGACCCACTTCTCGCACTAGAGCCTAAAAAAGGCACCATCTGTACTAAAAATGGTCATTTGAGTTGAGTGTTACGTAACGCTTAGAGAGGGTACAGAAGAACGTTACGGTGCGTTACAAGGGTGGGAGGGGGGTTCAAAAATCTTCAAAATTTGCGTACGTAATACTTGAACGCTCCCTTATTCGTAAACGTCTCCTGAGTTAGCAAGCCGCTAAGTATTTTTAACCGACTTCAAAAAGGAGGAGGTTTACAATTCGTCGAAATCTTTTTTTTTTTTTTATGTATGTTCCCCGATTACTCGAAGACGCGTGGACCGATTCGAAAACTTCTTTTTTTGTTTGAAAGGGTATACCTTCTAGTTGGTCCCATTGTCACCGAATTCAGATCTGATGATGGGAACCTGGAGAAATCGAGGGAACTCTTCAAATGTTGTAGGCACACATGACATTTTTCATTTATTTTCGTAGACTAATCAAGTATTTGCGTCTAGTCATGAACATTTTAAGTTGGTGATCTGATGATGGAAGGTACAACTCCTTAGTAATTAGGAGTTGGGGGATAATTCTCTAAGTATAACATATTTCGTGTATTTTGGAAGCTATTTGAGTATTTGCCTTTAGGTGGTCATCCTTTCATGTTGGTGAGCTGATGATGAAAGGTACAACTCCTTAGAGATTAGGAGTTGGGGGACAATTCTTTAAATATAACATATTTCATGTATTTTGGAAGCTATTCGAGTATTTGCGTTTAGGTGGTCATCCTTTCATGTCGGTGAGCTGATGATGGAAGGTACAACTCCTTAGAGATTAGGAGTTGGGGGATAATTCTTTAAATATAACATAGTTCATGTATTTTGGAAGCTATTTGAATATTTGCCTTTAGGTGGTCATAGTCTCATGTTGGTGAGCTGATGACGAAAAGTATAACTCCTTAACGATTAGGAGTTGGAGGATAATTCTTTGAATATAACAACTGTCATACATTTTCGAGATCTATTCAAGTGTTTGCTTAGTAGTTATGACCTGTTGGTTAGCGGTTAGTGATTCTTTAAATAATATAGATTCAGATTTTCTGGCCTATTATAGTGCAGTACATTCTAATTATAAATATTTAGAGCACACTTAATAACGATTTTACACTACTAAAAAGCAAAAAATAAAATATTTTAAAATAAAAATTAAACCGCCTTCAAAAATTAACCCAAACTAAAAAATAAAAAATAATTTTAGTTCCTACTTCTTAGGATTTCCTACCCAAACCTTTAAACATTTTACCCTATTCATTGGAATACAATATTATGGCTAGGTATCCTACAGATTTCTTAGAAGTCGGTGCCAAGCCAAATATGTTCACTTCGCGAGTATAATTATGATTGTATTCGATAGAGCTTTGTAACTTACTGTCACTCCGGTTATGCTTTCATCATAATGACTGAGGTAGATCATTCTGTTGATAAAAACATAATCGGCGGCACTTGGCACCGACTTCTAAGAAATCTGTAGGATACCTAGCCATAATATTGTATTCCAATGAATAGGGTAAAATGTTTAAAGGTTTGGGTAGGAAATCCTAAGAAGTAGGAACTAAAATTATTTTTTATTTTTTAGTTTGGGTTAATTTTTGAAGGCGGTTTAATTTTTATTTTAAAATATTTTATTAGTTACTGATTTTTATTAAAAAACTCTTACGTTTTTTGATATCACATGTTATCAAACGTTTAAAGATTAATAAATTTTCAACAAGTTGAACTAACATGCTTTACCCTAGGTTTTATAGTTTCAGAGATTCAAGACTTGAAAAAGTACTCTTTTTTGTAAACTAGATACAATTGTGTGTTTTGCTAACGTTTTCAGCTTAATATCGCCTCACCTAATTATGCTACGAAAAACATGCAATGATGACCTTATAGCGCACTTAATATTCTTTAGTTAATGGGTATAATCAGGTCAGTAAACTTTGTAATTGAAAATAAAAACGCGAAATTAAAAAGGCAGGAGGCCCGCTATCTAAGTTTATCATACAAATCGTAAATCGTGTTGCAAAGCTGCAATTTTGGTATATTATATAGACGAAAATGCATATTACAAGAAAATGCATAATACATATACGAAAATGCATATTACAAGAAAAACAAAATAATAATTTCGGCATAGAACGTAAATAACGGAAAAAAAAATCAGACTTTTTCTAGTTTGGAACGATTAACTAAAAAAGCTATTATCTTTTTGATACTAATTGCTATGAAATTTAGAAAGAATATTAAATTTGAAACGATTTGAGCTACGTTGCATCACCGTAACTTATATATATATATATGTATATTGAGATACGACATTCCAAAAAGTGCCCTTTTATCATAAAATTTTAGGTTACGTTAAAGTTACACTAAATATTGGCAAAACGTTCGCACTAATAAAAAAGAGTAATTGTAGATAATAACTACATTAAATTTGGAACAAGCTGAGCCAATAACAATTACTGTAAGTCCTATTGCTGGAGGTATACGAGGCTTTCAAAACAGGCATTTTTTGTCGTAATGTCGTATCTCTAAATCTATATAACTTACGGTAATGCAAGGTAGCTCAAATCCTTTCTTTAATAGTATTTCTAAGTTTTGTAGCAATTTGTATCAAAAAGATAATAGTTTTTTAATTAAACATCAAAAACTAAAAGATATCCAAATTTTTTTCAGTTTTTGACGTCCTATGCCGAAATTCTTTTTTTGTTTTTCTTGTAATATGCATTTTCGTTTATCCCTATAGGGTCTATATAATATACCAAAATTGCAGCTTTGCAACGCGACTTGTGATTTGTATGAAAAACTTAGATAGCGGGCCTCCTGCCTTTTGAATTTCGTGTTTTTATTTTCAATCACAAAGTTTGCTGACATGATTTAACCTTAAATTAAAGAATATTAAGTGCGCTATAAGGTCGTTATTGCATGTTTTTCGTAGCATAATTAGGTGAGGCGATATTAAGCCATAAACTTTATCAAAACTCAAAATAAAGCTAGTTTACAAAAAAGAGTACTTTTGGAAGTCCCGAATCTCTGAAACTATAAAACCCACGATAATGTTTATTAGCTCAACTTGTTGGAAAGTTAATAATCTTTAAACGCTTATTAACATATAATGTCAAAAAACGTAAAGTTTTTTGAATAAAAATCAGAAACTAAAAAATGATTGCAAATTTCGCAGTTTATCACGTACTACTTACGTAGCTAGTTTTTACACAACTTTCTTTTGCTTGCAAAATGTGGTTTTATAGTGCCCTATGGTGTCCAAACAACAAACCAAAAATGCAGCTATACTGCATACTTTGCTAGTTTAATGTAAAGTTTGACCGTACTATTATGCAAGTGAATATTTTCTGAAACAGTCTTACCACACCGCACAACTTACTTAAAATTGTTGACTCTTAGTACTCAGGCCTGCCGTACACCTGTAGGTAAGTTCTTACGTAAGTGATAAGGACGGGGCTATATTAAGGAATGAGATAGTGATATTCTCTTCTCATTCCTTAGTATAGCTCCGTCTCATTACTTACGTAAGAACTTACAGGTGTACGAGCGCTCTCACACCTAGTAAGGCACTACAAGCTTCCGCTAGCTGCTGACGCTAGCTGTACATATAAGCAAAACAAGCGCTGTCGGTGATAATTATGATCGCGTTCATGAATAACTACTTATTATGTTCTGCATAGTTCATGTTGCATCAATTGTATTGTATTTTTATCCTGTGTCATTTTTGTCCGTTTCGGTCTTATAGACATATTGCTAAGATCGAAAGAGACAGGCAATACTTATTAATTGTTATTTCAGTCGGTTCCTTCAAACGGTTCAACACATGTGTGTGCAATTGTGTATACACGTACATTACCTGCTCGAGATCTCCAAGAATTTTGAATGAATTTTCTTTTTTTTATCGTACGGGGTATACCTTGATATTATGGGATCTTGGTTGAAGTCGGTTTTTAAATTATTTTATTTGATGATTATATTATCGTCCTATTACTGAAAATACCAGCTATGTGCTTGTGCACGTATTATGTTCTTCCATAATGAATCTAATTGTCATGATAATTAAATTGATTCTGGCAAAACCTGATTTGCCAGATAGCTGGTATTTGCAGTAATAGGACGATATAGTGTTAGACAGATTAAATATCTCAAAATAAAATTGTTTTCTATGAATCATGTTTTAGTTTGTTGTTTCATAAGAATCATAAGTCATGAGGTTTCAAATGACGTCCACTCTGTAAGCGACTGGAATTATCAACAAGGTCGTATTAAACTAATAAAGGCGATACAGACTTAACCCTTTCCCGGCTCAACAGAGAAAGGTGACAACTCTATGGCCATACAAAGGGGCTTAATGCGTGTTACAAAGTAGGGTGTCCAAGTTTCGCATGGAAATGCCGGATTATAAAATTTTAGTTCCACCAAGGCGGACGTAGCGTACATTCTGTATGAGTAAGTTGGGCCAGAATTTTAGGGCAAAATTTGTGCGTAAATTGCGTAGGTACTCACACAAATGGGCCCTACA